>JARJCX010000298.1:0-152119 GCA_029282285.1 Mycena rebaudengoi | reverse complement strand
CACCCCTACACTCATAGAGTTCGCCCTTCCGTGTAGTTTTCTGTAAGCGCCCAATGCACAAATTTCGCGATTTTCGACAGCTCCACGGAAAATGACCATTTGCCCGTCGCCCCACGCCAAATCTGAACATCTAGATCACCTCGGCCCCCACCAAAGCGCAGCTCAAGCGCACCATTATTGAGGCCTCTGGAAATATATCCCGGCTGAAGGGGCAAAATCACCTATTTCTGACGCCCTATTCTTAATTGCAAAGGATTAATGGACAATCTATCAGCGAAGTCATATCTGGTTCGAACCGCCCACTTCGTAGCTCCATGGCCATATCTTTTTCATATTTATTGTGTCTAAACTCATCTCCTGGTACTCCAGAACAATTTGGCAAGAGTTCGCGTTGGTGAGATTCTCACGCTGCGGGACGGCCCGGCATTTCGGACGGGCGCGCCCGTTTTCCCACACTTCGAATTAATACTCGCCACCTCGCAAAAGGGCTCCCCTTCTCGATAAAAGGGCGCACATCCTACATGTCCTATTTCCCACCCTGCATCAATTAACCCCGCATCGTCTCAGCTCGCCGCCAACCAAGCCACGCCCGTTCCAATGCAGTGCACTTCTTTCCATTAAAAACGGCGCCCTTTACCCGCCCTGCCACCGCGCGCCCGGGTCACTTCCTCCACCCCTCGCCGGGTCCATCCGCTCCCGGCTTCTTCCGCTCCAACACCCCTTCCCGCTGCCCGTGCTACCCGCCGCCGAATACCTTACCAGCTGCGCATCCCGCTCAGCCCGCGCCGCCCCATCCCACCACCGTCATCACCTGGTGCGTGACGCCATGCCGCACCGCCGCCACACGCCACTACCGCTGCGCCAAACGGACCCACGCCCACGCCACACCTGTCAACACCTCTGCCGCTGCATTCCCTGTACTCCCCTCTCCCAGCCTCATTTCACCCTGTTCTCACCCATTCCCTGACCTCTGCCGCTCGCCCTGAGGAGATTTTATAGTCCAGGCAGTGTGGCCTTTCCTCCGGGGAACTCGCGGGAACGGCGATTAGCTCTTGGGTGATTGGTGCGCGGCAATTCTTTTTAAGGCTCCAACCGTTTCCGTGTATAAACGTTTATACACGGTTTTAACCGTTTTTATTTCCGTTTAGTGTATGAAAGGACCTAAACGATAAACAAACCGTTTGTAAACGGTTTAAACGGTAGGAAGAATTCAGCCAGCCTTGGGGGTCTTACCAGTGAATCTCGGAGGTCAAATAGTACTTAATTCAGCCTCCCTGGCATCAAGGCCAGTAGAATCACTCAGACTCCAGTGGTGGGCGGTGGCGATTGAAGGCAAATGTTCCCCATTCGGAGGTATGCATGTGTTGTGATGGCGGCCTCCTACTGCCGACCTCCAACACCGCTGGCCGTCTCCTGCCTCTCCTGTACACTTCGGAGAAGTTGTTAATCACACCAAAGATTCTCAAGCATATTTCAAACTGAAAACCCATTTCACGGACAGGTTCTTGGCAGTGGAAATCAAACCCTACAAAATACCATTTGTAAACTGTTTTAAACTGTTTTAAACTGTTTAGGTACCGTTTCCGTTTAGTGTGCCCAGATCCATACACGAAAACTAAATGATTGGAGCCTTAATTCTTTTTACCTCTAACTACTTTACGGGGTTCAGTTTATTACAAATGCCGCCCCTCTTGAATAAATTCAATCACGCCTTTACCCATCAAGTCGCAACTATTTCAGTCCACATCTTTACTATCCTTAACCAGCTCCACCTCTTCTCCCAGGGAACTCTGTGGCCCACTGACACAGATTAAACCATGCCATTAATATTTTACACCCTCAATTCCGCCCTTTCGGCATCACATCGGCAAGTCTATGTGCGCTTGTTTACCAGCCTCATGGTATTTTATTTGCGTGCGCTTGACGCGATGGCGCGTTACATCCACCTCCCCCACCACCGATTCGGTCGCCTATGCCCTCCACACTGTCTACCCCAACGTCCATTATTTCCTCCACTTCCCAACCCTCCTTCTCGACTACATTGGCACAAAACTCTGTGCCAGCGCACTATCTGTCGATCAAACTCTATGTCTGACCGCGCTTTCGCTTCGTAAAAACCAGATTCGCTCCGCGTCGTCCTGAGGTCACCGCCAAGATGCTTCACATCACTACCACTCCCTTCTGCTTGTTCATTCACCTCTCTACAGCCAAAACTCCGCCCGCTGCGCACTTTTTAGTCTCCCCCGCCGTTTTGCTCCCCTTCTGTCCTTCTGGTTTGGACCATACCCCATACCTACCCGCAGGCGCTCTCGAACGCTGCCCCTAACCTACCTCCAAGTCCAAATTTCAGACCACCGACGGTCCTTGCTCCGCCAATTGCGCGCCACCCAAACACCGCCGTCGTCTGCCTCTCAGCCACTCGTATCGGCGTCCTTTTTCGTCGTCTGTGTTTGGGGGTCGGTGTAGGGGTGTATGGAAGAGAATGGGTTGGTTTTGGCTGCCATCGGTGCCCCAGGTAAGTTCTATATCCTCATATTCAGATTTTCACCCTTTTTTTCGACTAATCGGCCTGGCCCCGCGCGAATTCATCTTCGTTTGGGCTATTTTCAATTCAGGCGAGTCGCCCCACATCATCTCTCCATTCCTAGGATTACCGCCACGTTTTTACCAGCCTCACCTCGGCTCCTTTGTCCTCATCTCCACGCCGTTGCGCGTACCGCCACACCCGCGGGTCCCGATCGCTTTGGCGCTGCCATATCCCGACTCCGCGACGTTGAGAACCCTGTTTGGTCTATCGACGCGAAGTCTCCGCGGCCTCAGTATGTCGTTCTTTTTAGGGGGGGGGCTGTTTCTCCACTAATCCATATTTTCCGAGTCGGTTGCCGTCGTTCTCGTTCGGGTATTCAGGCAGGAGCGCAGAGGAGACGCTAGAGGAGCTTAGCGACGTAGCGCGCGCCCCAGGTGCGTGGTATGTACTTGCATCTCCATTTTTTTGCTCCTTTGGGGGACTTATTTGCTTCGTGCTGAGCTAATTCATACCTTATTTTAGCCTCGGTGAGTCGCCCCCATGTCTCCCCTTCTCCCCTGCCTTGTTTCTGATATCTTATTTCGGACCGATCCCCCGTCTACCCGCGTCGGCACTGTTCCGCCAATAACTGGGTACATGCCCACATTTATTTTATCTTATTCTGTGTGCTGATTCTGCTCTCTGCCCACGCATCTACCCTCAGCTATGTCTCTTTTTATGCCTCCAGCCCGTTCTTCAAAATCGTTCCGTCCACCGACTACTCGGCCACCTTACCAACGGTACGGTCGCGAGGTCTCCGCGCCGCCCTCGGTACGTCGCGCTAATTTTCCTTTACTTTTTCTACCCTAATTTTGCCGACTTTTGGGGCTCCCCCATTAATACCGTGTCCCCTCGCCCCCCAGGGAATTCCCTGCCACCCCACTATCGACTACAAGAACCCCATATTCGAACCACACTTTTATTCATATTTTTTTTGGGACTGATTATTTTTGTCCAGCCCAGCGATGTCTACTATTCTGTCTCATCTCTGTTCCACCACCTTTACGCGTACACCCCAGCCTCCCGGCAACTGTACTACGCAAACCGGATCGATTCCGCGATCATTCGGCTGGCGCGTTCAAGTCAGCGGCGACTAAGCTGAACAAATATTCATGAATACATTTGAACTTTGAATCCGCGGTTGGTATATCCCCGGCAATTGATTTCTACTTGTGGAGTGGAAATGGCGGCAGAAGATGTCGAACGTGTAGGTCACAGCGAGATAATTGTGTGGAGAAAAGTAAATTAGTGTGGGCCAACTCCCCGCGTCCGAAGTTTCAGCCCGTGGCTCACTAGCATGCGCTGCACCCTCATTTCACCTAGTTAAAGTGGCTTCAGGGAGTATTAAGAAGCCCTCAACACCCGTGAAGAAGGATAATTTGAACCAATTCTATTGAATCACAGATTGACTCCAGAATGGGAATGTGGGTTCTCAGACCCAAGTTTGAAACATGTCACTAACTACGGACAAGATGCAACCGGCTGGCCTGAAACATGTGCTATGACTGAAATGAACTTGATGCTGAACCGAATGACAATTCCGAAGCTGTGGTTGAAAAAAATTGCGGCCAGCTAAAGTTGTCACAGCCTGAAGTTGTACCCCACAAAAGTTGTCACCAGAAAATTTGGGAAATACAAGTTGCCGCAAAATTGAAGTTGCAAATGTGACAAGTTGTCTAATTCTCGGCTGAAGATCTCAAGTTGTAGTTGATTCCCGGTGGCCAAGGTGTAAAATCTTTTTGCACACTATGTGTGCCATATAACCCCCCCTCGCTTTCGTACGCGACATCAGCCGCTTCCCTCGCTACGCCCTCTGACTTGAAACGGATCACGATACTTTTACTACTTGCTTCCTGTAGATTTTATTCTTCGGATGGGGGGGGGGCCATCCGTTTATTTTTGGGGCTAGATTCTATATCACGCCGGTGAAACAGAATGCCGAAACCTACGGTACCGTGTTCCTTACAAAGTGTGTGGCCCACGGCGGTGTCGTGATTATGGGTCCGTTTCATATCTATCTTCTTCTCATCCACATATAATAATGATAATTGGGTCCTCACAGAGTTCAGTTTTAACACATCTCCACCATTAGCGTACGTGATACAGAGATCTAACGACATTGATACTCCATTTTATATATTCTGACCCGTTATCAGTGTAAACCCCAAAATAAAAGACAGAACTGTGGGTACCTCGCCTTAATTAGCTTTCCACATTGAAAACAAGCAGGGCACCGGCGCGTGGGTTCGGAGCAGAGAGCAACCAGGCTCACAGAAAAAGGTCAAAGATGTGGGAAGGTGAAGAATGCGCGGTGGGGCCAGTTTTTGGAGTACAGAGATGTTTGAGGGGTGAATAGGCGTGGAAGACGATATGGATTGTGCTGGTGGTGAGGGCAGTCCGACTGGGGCGGAGACTCGCCGTTGCGAGGCGAGATCGTGGGCAGGGACAGAATTTTCATGGCGAGTGAGGGTCAGGGAGCGGGCCATTGAGGTGGAGCTGGATGCGTATAGCGAATATTAGTTTTGCTGACCGGTTTGTCGAACCAGTTGGCAGCAACGCAGGAGGACGCGGATTTGAGATAGTGGGCGTCGTAATGAAAGCAGCGAACAATAGACGCAAACAAGACCGGGCCGAGATGATGCGGGAGGTGGGGGTCGGCAGTTTCCGCGTGTGGACGGGCGGGATGCTCTGCGGGTGGGAGTGGGTGGGTACGCGTTGGGGAAAGTGCGCCGGGTGCGGGCGGGCGGGAGTGCGGGAGTGCACGCCACTTCTCGGGAACGTGGCGGGGCTGGTGCGGGAGTGCCGCGTGCGATGGTGCCCATGAGTGCGGGCACGCGGGTGCGGGTGAGTGGAGGGAGGACTTGGGAGAAGGCTAGGCAGTTGCCGAGCAGGGTGGAGGAGTGCAGAGCAGGTGGCCGAGAAGGCCTTTGAACACATCAGACGGTCAAAGCGGCAAATCTCAACCTACCGCAAGGATCTTCGGAGTTGGAGAGCTATGAGTTTCTGGTCGTAAAATATGATTTATATATCAGCAAGTAGGCCCAAATGAGGGCTTTCCGATGATACCCACGATGTTGCCACTCTCCGAATTTAATATGCGAAGTGCGCAGGACCTATGACGTTCGTCAATATTCGGCGCAATACATATCTAAATCAAACGTAGTGAATTCATCTTTTCGACCCTCTAATAGCAAGACCACTAATCAACTCCAACGCACGGAAAGACAGACCCCCGATTGGTACATACCTGGAATTCGGCAGTGACCACAATTGTTTTCGGTGAGGATGGCAGTCCGAGGTGCTCGAGGTGAGCGTCCAAGACGCGGTTAGGAATACACTGCCATAACATCTAGGTGTTAATGGGGCTACGATGGCAAGGAAGCGCTGCACACCAAATCGTACTTGGAAACCTTCTCCGAGCAAGGGAGGGCAACGACGGCGTGCATGAAGGCTTCCCACTTCTGGGTGAACGTGTCCATCGACATCGCTGCGGGGCACTTGATGATGGCCATGGCGCGAATAGGGGTCTGAGAGGTGGTCATTTTGAATTGGATGGGCGGTCAACTGGTGGTCAATAGTGACTTGTGGGCAGGCTATAAATCCAATTCTTGCGTTATGCAACACCTGTGCCGATATCGTACTTCTCTCTGGACACGGGAACACCTATTTTGAGCTTCATTTGCTGCAGCCGCGTAAAAAGCGCGTGTGGCGTTCAATTTAAACCAGCTCACTGAGATGGCTGTATGTTAGAAAAGTCTGGAACAGGTGTCGCAAGCGAGCCGTATCGGAATCGCGCCACTGCTGACAGGTGATATCTAGTTCCGGCACATACTCAAATTACATCGGCCGACGTGGATGATCGGTTGAGACGACTAGAAAATGATCAAGACTCAGAGATATAGAGTGTAGGGCCAGATAAGAATTTGGGAATGCTCAATTAAGTTCTGCCGACCTCCCATTGAGTCCGCTCAGCTGGGAAATGCTCAGTGCAAGACACCAAATGAGATGGTGGACCCGGAACATTGTGGAGGGGCTCACGATTAGATCAGGTATCTGGCGCGCAGAGAAAGCCGAAGGATGATTCGAAGCAGTCAAATCAATATCCGAACTGCTTTGAATATTCATTGGAACTTCAGAGATCCCGGGGGCTGCACATTCTATTAAGTTACCGCTTCGTCCTGTGGTACAAAATGGGTTGTGCCCAAGACACAGCCACAGGTTTGTACAACAGAACGGAGCGGCGAATTAATAGGGCATCCTCAACGGCGTGCCCATGGCGGGGTACGGCGCGTCTGACATCAGCGTAAAGCGGGTGGTGGAGCATAGCGAAGCGGTTACGTGTGGTGGTGTATAGTGGGGCGGGCGCGGGTGGTGGGACGGGGGCGAGTCGTGTTGAAACTTGAGGGCCGCCTTGAAATACATTTTGGTTATGCAACCACAAATAAAGCATTCGAAACCACGAACGTGAGATGTCCGTGTTGTACTTAAATTTACATAGTATCGCCCGCTTCTGCAGCTGGCAGCTACCAGCTACCTTGACATGTCCAGATCCAGACCAGTGACTCCTAGGGCCGATTCGACAACCCGCCGAGATGTGGAGGAGGGAGACACAGAACTTCATGATGTGCCTTTTCTGCGGTAGGATTTTCTCCTCTACTGCCTTGCAATAGTAGAGAATCGCTGATCATGTCGTGTCTCCGTGTGACGTAGAAACGTCAATACCGCACCAAGAGCTGTCAAGTTCACCGCCTGGAGAATCATCAACATCGGCGTCCTTCTGGGACTGGGCGTTCCCAAGGCAGTCGCGGCTTACAACGGTGATAATACAGTGGTAACCAATCTGGACTGAGTTGCCTGGGCTTTAATGTAAGTAACACTCATTTTCGTTCCACCAGCCTTTCGCGCGTCGTTTATTTGTTGCATGGCTTCCTTGAAGTGCATATGGACTCTGTTTAGTTGAACAAGATTGTCCTGAATGCGCCGCATGGCTGTTCGCTTACGACTTGCGGACAGTCCTAGGCATCGGCGTTACGGGATTATGTGGTATCATCTGGGCCGCTATTCTATATTTCGTGTGAGTGCACCAAAAGCTATCCTCGGAAATAGTTAGGTATTCACGCAATCAGCCTTCAGTCAGTATCGAAGCCGGATTCACTGTTGAGCGTCATCTGTGGCTTTCCGGCTGGTCCCAGTTCGCTGTTGCCCTGTCGTTCACGGTGGCGTTTATGGCCCTTCTGGGCTTAGCTCCAGTGTTGACATACAAATTGGTTCTACTGGTCCGGCGGAACGTTCAGATGCTTTTAAGTGGCTCCCCGGGTTCAAGTTTCCTTCTGGGGTTTTTCAAATTTCAGATTGAGCCTTGCGACCCGCTGACGACTCGCGTTTCACCCGACTGATTCGAATCGCGGCGATCGTCGTCGGAAGTATCTGCTGGGGTGTGCTATGGCGTGAGTTATATGTATTCAAGGTCACCTATACCTTTATTGAACGCTCCACAGTGACTATGTATCAGAGCTTTTACCTCTTAGTTACTAGTTTTTACAGTCTGGCTCTGGCAGCGTCAATCGCCGCCTCCGTGGTGTGCTCGTATCTCACTGTTGGTTTCATTCGAATGATGTTTCGGTGGGCGGGGATGCCGTGGTAGTTCATCACCTTTTTAAAGTAAAAGGAAATAGACGAATTAATTTTCGAGTGCACGACTGGAGTATGCAACTCCGCTAATTTTTTTGAATTTTCCCGACATATGTATGCATTCAACGGGTAATCTGACGAAAAGACATGCTAGGTATGAGTCGAATAAATATGGCCAATGCTTCATGAGAAAGATCAAAGTTGAACTCTCAGCTTCGTCATAGAGGATATACCAACGCCGCGACACACCTTGTAAATCCGACACACGCCACAAAAACCGACACATTGGACGAAAAATCACAAAAGCCGACACATTTGCATCTGGTTTCAGCAAACACGACACGACCTGTTGAGTCGGAATGGTTGAATCCTGTGTCACGGTGTGACACCTCCTCTTGCTCTCTCCCACCACCATCCCCGACGCGCTGCCAGTGGTGCCCAGTCAAAGTGGAAGGAAGTTGGGACGGTATATTTGGAGCCGTATCAAAGCGGTTTCGGTGACCGGTAAGTTCTATTATCAGCTCTTGTTGGTCGTCTTCCCCGCATGTTCGATATTAAGAAATGATCATTGGAAATAAAGTCTGATCAAACCCGCGCGGAATGGTTACGGGACGGGTTCTAGGCTAGGCTTCTGATATCCTGCGAAAAAGGAATTCGTCGCAAGAAGTCTTGCATATGGATTTTGCTCACCAGGCATGATAGAGTATTGGGCAAGTATATTACACTGCACATTTCCCGAGGTCGTCAATACATGCATGTATGCAAAACATATACACAGGCTACGTTATGATTTTTTTTTCGATTTTTTTCTACTGATTCTCGTGTAAATGCAGCTTCGATGCGTCCTTTTCTGCGTCCAACACCCCATCTCATATCCTATCTCTTATTCCTGACCTCTCCATTTGCCCCAATCTGTCGTCGCGTTGATCGGTATCGACTCTCGCACCCCGCCGCGGCCAGGATACGTCCACATATTGCCTACTCGCTCCTTCAGCGCCAATATGCTGATTTTTTGTGCCTCCCTTCGTAGTTTACTCCTGGCACATCAAATATTACTATCTCATCTCAATTCCAACCCCTCCCGTTCATTTCAGAGTGCCAGGGATGTCCTCGGAAGTGCTCGCTCGTAACCATCGAGTGCGTACCGCCACTTCTCACTTACTGACCGTTCCGCCGACTCAATATTCCGATTCTGCAGTCTTCACAAAACGAGCTCACCAGCGCAAGTTATCCGCGGCCTGGGCGCCTTCACACAATTCTATTGGCACCTTATGTTCTTGTGTCTATCTATGTTCACCTTGGGTGTGTAGTTCTCTGCCCTTTTCCAATTCTACTTTCCCCCACCCTCCACCTGTCCTTCTCCACCGCCCTCTTCGTCCAATTATCACATCGTGCCGAGTTAGGGGCTTCGAGGTGCGCCTGCGACGCGCTCAAGTCAACGGCGGCTACGGGTCTCCATTTAGGAGACACCGCGCACCGCTGACTTGAACTGCGCGGTGGTTCACAAAGTAACTTACGCAAATTAACTTAGCCATACAAAACTCACTTTACTTTACTTTTGGCTGCGTAAGTTAATTTGTCAAGTAAAGTTAAGCGAAAGTACAAGGAACATAAAGGAAAGTTAACGGCACACTCGGATCAACCATCAAAGTAAGTATGATTGTGTTTGTTGCGGAGTAACTTTCAGTGAACTTGACGCCATTATGGCTTCTGAGGCCTTATTTTGGGAGGAGATATTGTTCATGCAGTACAAAGTAATATATCCTGCCCGGTTATCTCACCCAACAGCCCCGTGGAAGGGGATGTTACTATATTCAAGCTGTCACGAACCCAACTTCCGCATCGTGAAATCTCTTCATTTGAGCTCTATATCTGTGCCCCCATTGGAATTTTCAACTGCGAGTTCAATAGTGAAACACGTGAGTTTAAGGTGCTAATTTCATAAGTGGCGACCAAATATGAGCCCTAGGACATTAGTGTCACAGTATCTAGTCAACACACTGCCATAGCTGTTTTAATCGATGGTCGACCGTTGCCTAATTTGGCCCACTGATGGCAAAAGTAAGTTTGTTCATGTTTGATTGATGAAGTTGGGCGGCCAAGTTCGTTCAAGCTACGGTAAAGTTCCGTTCAGTCAAAGTGACATTTACTTAACCAATGAACCCAATTCCTGAATTGCTTTGCCGATATCAATCTTACACCCACAGCCGCTCAAAAACAATGTTGCATTCAGAACATTCTAAAGACCGGCTGGATCAATTTCAAAAATAGCGAAGGTACTGGGTGAAGCTAGATGATCAAAGCAAAGATAATCCTTCAGAGAGTAGTTAAACTCATGTTCAACTTGAATCTGTCACTTTTTAGTGGTCATACAGTGGGCTAAGATGTTATAACGACTGCGGGATTAAAACATAATTTTTGATGTGCCGTGAATGCAGAAACTTGTGCCCAATTCTCTCCTGGTGCATAAATTGGCTGAGAACACATTTGGAGTCGAACTAAGTGTAACTAAGCCTCTAGGTAGGTTTTAAATCTCCCAAAATTTTACTGTTGGTGCTAATGCATTTATAGCCCAAGGTTCAAACACCCCCTTAATCAGGCACACCAAGTAAAAGTGGGTGGAACACATGTTTGAGCAACATCTAATGTGATACTTAGCCTCATATCTTCGCTTGGAATCCTCCCAACTAGTCAAGAAAAAACTTTACTTTGAACCGTGCAAGTAAAGTAAACTGGGACCACCGTGGGCAAAGTTCCGGTAAGTAAAGTAAAGTTAGCCGTGCCAAAATTAGGCAGTAAGTAAAGTTCTAAGTTAGGAAATAAGTTACTTTATTGGCCCTCGAACTGCGCTCGCTTTTGCATTGCGGGCGCTGTGGAAGGGGGAATAGCCTGGCTTGTAGGTTCGTAAATTGGGTCGGTGATTCGGTAAGGCTAGAGTAGTTTTTGGAAATAAGAGTGGGAATAGGGTCCCGAGACGTCGAGTACGAAAATGGTACGAAGAGAGGGTGTTGTTAGGGTGCAGAACTGTTGTGAAATGAATGTAGAGGTGAAGCGAGACGAGATGAGGGCACTGGTAGCTGAACTAGCCCACAAGAGGTTTTCACTTTAGAGGTGAGGTGCTCCACTGCAACCTCTGGGCACAGAGCCTCGCACAAGACACGGTAGTGGTGGTATGAGTGAGAAATCGATGATCTGGCAATATTTACGATACAAACAAATGAGGTAAGGTAATATAGGGGTAAATGTATACTAAAGATAAACGTAGGGCGTGGAACGGTTTCCGAAATCCGGCCATCCGACCCTACCACAGCGCATATTTTAGTACGTCTACACGAACTATCGGTGCATCTTCAGATTTTTTGTTCAGGTCTCGTGCGCCAACTCTGCGTACTTATTTCCTATGTACTTTGCCCCAGGTGCTTCGAACATTACTATTTTATCTCTACTTTAACCCCTTCACCAGTCACCTCCACCTCCCGTTCGTCTTGACACGCCAGGGATTTCCCTGGCAGGCCCATACCGCAACTCCCGCTTACGGATTCTCCGCCGACGCAATATTAAGGCTCTACCATCTCGAAAAGACAAATTGGTGCTGGCGCGACGTATCATCGGCATAGGTACATTCGTGCAATTTTTGCTTCGGTTTTGTGGGCTGATTCCACCAGTTTTTGGTGCCTACTCTGTAGATTTGATTCAGGTTGGTCGAGTATCCATATTCTATTTCCATTACAACATTATCCCGGACTGCAAGATGTCAGCCAGACGATTCCCGCTCAATTCAACGGCGATTATGGGCTCTTTTTCAATCACCGCGAACCGCTGACTTGGAACGTGCCCGTTCCCGCATCCCATGCAGCGATCTTTAGGCTAGGGTCTGCATCCATATCTTATGTAACTATGTGCCAGCTCAGGCAAGGCGAGCTTGCTAGCCAGCCTGAGTGTAAGACAAGTTAGATTAGATTAGATAGGATTTGTCATTGCACCGTAGTCATCAGCTGTCAACGCGTTCTGCCTTAGCTTGTCTACCGCGCAAAGCCTTTTACTCTTTTCACGCTCATCCTCGCCTTCAAGCTTGACTTCTTTTCCCCACCCTCCCATTCCCTGTTTTGTTTTGAGTTCACGCTTGGGTTGCTTTGGGTCTCGCCTCAGACCCTGGTGGCCCTATACGTATAGGTCCACGGATGGGGGGGGCCATTCAATGAATAAACTATATGGGCCTTTCGACGAAGGAAGAAAGGTGGTATTTCAAAGATAATACAGCCTTTTTCCTTTGTTTACAGCCTTTCTTCCTTTGTTGAAAGGCCTGCTGAAAGGACACCTTTCAGCACACCTTTTGTCCATTAACAATAGTAATATTTTCTCAATTGCTGAATGCATCGCAAAAAGTTGCTGTTTTCTACACCTTTTCATTTAAAATAAAAGTAAATGTTTTTATATATTTGAAAAGGCTCATAAAAATGTCAACTTTTCCCCACCATCCTACGTAGGTCAAAAGAACTCCGTTCTGGGTGTGAGGTGGGGGTTTGGGACAAAGAGGTGACGTGGCACGGCAGGTTGATGAGTATCAGAGTCATCGGTGGTGATCGCATCAGCGGAGTTTGAATGGCTGAGCACAATTTTTACAGCAACTCTTTCAAGCAACCCACAATTTTGAGCCTAGGCTGAATCCAGTTATAATCCAGTGTTGGTATCCTTTTAATCTATTGTTCACTCCCCCAAAAAAACATTTTCGAATTTTTGCTGATTTTCTGAGTATGGCGAGGCCAGTGCACAGCCACAAGCCATACCAGCCATACCGCCACA
This sequence comes from Mycena rebaudengoi, assembly GCA_029282285.1. Classification (NCBI taxonomy): domain Eukaryota; kingdom Fungi; phylum Basidiomycota; class Agaricomycetes; order Agaricales; family Mycenaceae; genus Mycena; species Mycena rebaudengoi. Next base: position 139,119 of record JARJCX010000298.1, on the reverse strand, counting down.
CCTGCCACACACGAAACATTTTGCTGATGGGAATCCATTGTTCTCTACAATTTTCGCCAGGTCCTCCGTATTCGACTCAACCAACCTCTCCGCCGCAAAAGCAAGCGGCTTGTTCCGGCTTGAGCCCCCAAGTCCCCAGTGCTCAGTAACTTCTTTCAATCCCCAATCGTCCTCTGCGCGGCGTTGCGCCCGGATTCTGCTAGCCGCTACCCTTGGGTCCCTTTAAATCCATTGAAAATGGGCTCACCGCCTTTCTGCTTGGATTGGCGCAGGCTGAAGGCCGGTCAAACAGCTTCTTTCGCAATTCTTTCGACTTCATGAGAACTCGTCCGATCCCCGGTTGCAAGCTGTTGGCGAGTGTTCTTCGATATAATGCTGGGTTATAATTAAAAGATAGACATTTAGAGGATACTATCGACCGTCTGCGCATGCAGTTCCCTTAATCAGGACCTGGACCACCTCACCTAGCTTGGCCCTCACCTCCTCATGCCTTCTGTAATTGCGCGTGTGCGCCTTCACTTCAGTCAGCCGCTCCCACGCGCCAAGCTTAATGGCTTGCATCCCCTGATCCACATTGAACCGGAAATAAACGCCTGGCGTTGTAGAGAAGCGCTTCAACATCTCTTGGTTTGTCGCTTCACAGTCCGTGGCGATGGCGACCGTGGCCTTGGCGACTTTGCTGGGAATGATACGCTGTATCACCGATGGCCGCGGTATGTTTATCGTCTTCACCTGGCCCGTGCCGATGCTGACGACGCACGCGACCTTCCGAGAGGGAAACAGGACCTGCGCCTCCTCGAGGAGTATGCCTGTAGGGTTATTGCGCCCGAGCCCGCCATCGATGAACACCTCCGCACTTAGCCCGTCACCGATTTTGATGCGCTTAAAGAACGTCGGGGCCGCGGACGTCGCCCGTGCAGCCTCCCAGATCTTGCACTCCGCGGCGGGCTCATCTGGACTGCTGTATGTGCGGAAGACAACCGGGATGTTGCCGGTAAAAGTGTGTGCGCTTTGTGCGCAGACAAACCTGTATGAATATAACTTCACTTTTGCGAATGACATCCGGTAATTCGTGGTAACACACGTGGGGCATGACTGCTCGACGGAAGAGTCATTCATGAGCTCCTCCGGGTCTCTGGATGGGCATTTCTGGCTCACGATGGTCTTGATCGCGGCTTCGAGGCGTGACGCCTTGAATTTCCCGTCCTGGAAGAAGTACTTGGTTTCTGAAAACACCCCTTGCGCGAGGTTTTCGTACGCCCCGATTGCGTCGGCCACAGACATCCGGAGACGACCGAGCATGAGCGCGATGAGCCTGCCGCGTAGGAGATTTAGTTTTAAAACATAAATTAATAGACAACGCACCCGCCGGTGCTCGTTCCGCCCATCAGGTCAAAATACTCGCACGGAAGAGGGACCGCATCTAGCCTCTGCTCTTTTTGTATGCTGTACATGATGCGCTCAAGGATCACCAGCGAGCTCAAGCCACGGATGCCGCCCCCGTCTTGTCTCGCGACGTTCGTCAGCTGCCGACCTGCGTGGAATCACTGGGTAAGGGAACACACCGAAACAGAGGAGGCGGAGACCCGGGAGAGAGGAGTCTTGGTGTATCATGAGCTCGACTGTGGTAGCCGTAGTGAAGGAGAGACCTCTGGTAACCCCGCCATTCCCAGGGTTATCTAAAATCGGTCACCTGACTGTTTTTTTTATTTACTACTTTGGAGGGAAACCCTCGGTACTTTGGGGCTGTTTTCGGCTAAACCCAGCCCGATTTTAGATAACCCTGGGTTCCTGTCGCTAGAGCGTCTGCGCTAAATTCGAGGTCTGGGCCTCTCGGGATCTGTACGGATGCTATTACTTTCTTTATCAATCATTTTCTCAAGCTCCTAATTTACCGGATGTAGATGCATGGTCAACTTTCATAATCTACTGGTTGGCGCCGAGCTCTCCGAAGCTTTTGTTCAATGCTCGAATCAGCAGGGATTAAGCCACAGAATAGAATACTTTCACATCTCCAGCACTCTTCAAGGTATTTTCCCAATCGTGGTATTCTTGGGACTGATGGTTATGAGCCTTCATATGTATAAATTACGGCGTGGGAACTTGTGGGAGGCAACAAAATACTCGCACGGAAGGGAGACCGCATCTAGCTTCTGCTCTTGTCGTATCCTGTACATGATGTGCTCGAGGATCACGGGCGAGCTCGAGCCACGGACTTGCGGGTGTGGGCCGTAGCTTAGCCTGGCACTCACTCGCATTTAATTGCACATCTCCAGCACTCCTCAAGGTATTTTCTCGATCGTGCTATTCTTGGGACCGATGGTTATGAGCTTCATTTGGATAAATTACGGCGTGGGAACTCGTGGGAGGCAATGATCGAGCGCAGCACTGACTAGTGAGCACCGGTGGTGACAGCTTCCTCTTGGCGGCCTCTTAACCACGTCGATGGTCGACCCCTCCTACACAAACTCCCATCATTCTCTCCGCGAGTGCTGTACATTTCAGCGTACCAGAACAACCATGCCGAACGCCATTCCCGAGAAGCACCCAAATATGGGTGTGAGGGTGTTGTGTCTAGGTGATGCAGACATATCTACTATTCTCATGCGTTATTCTTACAGGCTTGACTAGACGGCGGAGCTGGGGCACTCTCTGAGCTGCTCATACTCGAACGGTTGATGTATCGGACTAAGACTGAGCGCGGGCTTGACACGATGCCTTCCCCATGGGAATACTTCGAACTCATCGGAGGCAGCGGCACAGGAGGGTGAGTGGTATTTCCTCAAAAGCTCTCAAAATCCGATGGGACATGTAGTATCATCGCCTTGATGTTGGGACGTCTGCGGCTGTCCATACCGGAGGCAAAGTCCGCGTATGAGAAGCTCCGCCCACAAGTTAAATTGGGATTCGCGGAGCGGTTCCAAGCCAGCAGACTTGAGCAAGAACTCAAGAGTATATTCAAGGACGAAAACATGAAAGATGATCGACCTGATGCTTGCAATACGTATGTCTTTGTACCTCGAGACCTGGTTAATATCCTCAACAATTCCCAGCTTTGTATGTGCAATGAACGAAATGAACATGAATGCGGGTCTTCCCGACCTCTTTCGCTCGTATGACACTCCTGACGAGCCCGCCACCGAGTGCATGGCATGGGAGGCCGCAAGGGCCACCTCTGCTACACCAGGACTTTTTAAACCTGTGGAAATTGGAGTGGACGGGATGCGGCAGCGATACATCGACGTGCGGTATCGCCCACAACAACCCTACGTCTTTGGTCCTCCAAGAAGCAAGCGAACTTTATCCGTCGCAGCCGGCCGTTCTGGTGACCAGCATAGGGAGTGGTCATCCGGACACGATTCAGATGCCGAGATCACCGAGTCTGAACACCATTGCCACAGTCCTGAAGAACATCGCAATGGACTGCGAACGGATTCATGAGGATAATGCTCGCAGATTTCGAGTCATTCCCAACACGTACTTTCGCCTGAATGTCCTGCAAGGCCTGCAGGATTTGAATTCCCAACAGTTGGAAAAATCAACGGAAGTTGTGGCCCATACGAATGCCTATCTGAAGATGCAGGACACGAAAGCTAAACTCACTGATCTCGTGAAGGTCCTCCTGAGTAAGTCTGAGTATTGTCTAGTCCGCTCGACTGCGTGATAAACTGATTATTGGCAGACCCCGTGATTCCTGTCTCCGATTCACCTGTGTATCTCAAAGTATGCCCACCCCCTACGATCCGCTTTACTGGCAGAAACGACATTCTCATGAAGATGGCGGAATATTTCAGTCGAAACATCGGGAGGCGTCATATTTTTCTGTTACACGGTCTCGGAGGGGCCGGAAAGAGCCAGATCGCATTCAAGTTCATTGAGGAGTCGGCTACTCCGGAACCACGGTGCGCTTCCTCTGATCCTCTGATGTTGACTATAACAGAAGCTGACACAACTAATACAGGTTTTCCGATATATATTTTGTGGACAGTAGCTCTGAGCAAACTATAGAAAATGACCTGGTCACAATTGCTGTTGCCAAAAAAATCGGAAAAACTGCGGAAGACAGCCGACTTTGGCTGTCTCACCAGCGTACCGAATGGTTGCTGGTGTTTAACAATGCAGATGACATTCGTGTCAATCTCGGGCAATATTTTCCTACCTGCTCTCATGGAAACATTATCATTACCTCCCGCAATCCCGACCTCGGTGAACATGCAGAAGCTAAATGTAAAGTCGACCGGATGGACCTCGAAGAATCTGTTGATCTATTGCTGTCTGCTTCGCGACATGATACCCAGGACACAGAAAATAGGAAGATTGGCAAGCAACTCGTGGAGGTAGTGTATGTGCACCTTCATAGGAGTTGCGACTGACCCTCCCGCTTGCAGAGACTTCAGTGTTTCCCGTTGGCTGTCGCACAGGCCGGAGCGTATATTTCATCGTCACGTGCTCTCCAAAAGTATCTGGAATTGTACGAGAGTACCACCCAGCGAATCCAACTTCTGAACCAGCGCCCGCCGCAGTCCGACTATGAGTGGTCGGTCTATACAACTTGGCAGATCAGCTTCGAGAAATTGTCCCCTCGGGCAGCAGAACTTCTGCAACTTTGTTCCTTCATCCACCATGATGGAATTACCGAGGAAATCTTTCAGAGTGCTGCCTCATACCAGGTCATTGCAAATGGACCGACAGAAACCGAGCTGAGCGAACCTCGGGAATTATTGGTTGGATTTGGGGGAACATCATCGACCAAATGGGACTCACTGAAGTTCATACCACTCACCAACGAGCTTGGTCAGTACTCCCTCATCGAATTCCAGGCAATTTCGAGGCACATCGCATTCTCGATCCATCCCTTGGTCCACGAGTGGTGCCGAACAAGTGTAGATGCGGGCGCCGACACCGATATTTGCATGCACAGATTGCTGGGAATGTCTATCTCGTCTGTCGCTGACAGCTTCCGGTTTAACCACCAGATATTCCCCCACCTTGATGCTCTCCTCTTCATGAATACCAATGAGTCCGGACGTCAGCCCAATGTTCTAGACACATTATTTGCGCACGAGTGTCTCCGAGTGTACTACGACGAGGGGAAGTGGAGTGATGGACTCAAACTGGGAATCGAAATGTTGCAAAGGGGATCCCCAGAGTTGACGGAGATTAGATCCCTCAAAATTCAAAACACGGTCGCAACATTATATAATGAAGCAGGGATGCACAAGCAGGCCAAGGAACTTAACGAATCGTTGTTGAAGCGCAGGGTAGAACTGTTCGGCCAGGACGACCCAGATAGTCTCTTAGCTATGCAAAATCTCGCCGTGACTTTTGCACACCTAGGAGAGTCCAGGCGTGCCGCAGAGCTGCTGAACACAGTTTTGACAAAGCAGATTGATACTCTGGGGATACATCCAAACACTCTGGCTTCCATGTCAAATCTGGCTTCAATATTGAAGCAACTGGGAGACTTCAAGCTTGCAAAACAGATGGAAAGCCTGGTCATGGAAAACCGCATCAGGTTGTTGGGGGAGGATCACCCGGATACCCTCATCACCATGGCTAATCTAGCCGTGACGTACTCCCATCTCGGGGACTTCAAGCATGCCGAAGAGCTGGAAAGCACAGTGTTGCAAAAGCGCGCTGTGATTCTGGGGGAGGATCACCCGGAAACCCTGCGGGCCATGGCTAATCTAGCCCTGAGGTACTCGCAGCTCGGAGACTCCCGGCGTGCTGTAGAGCTGGAAGAAAAGGTCCTTGCCCAGCGCATTCGAATCCTTGGCGAAGATCACCCTGATACTCTGCAGTCCACAGCCAATCTGGCCGTGACATACTCTAACCTCGGAGATGTCAGCCACGCCCAGGAGTTGGAAATGATGGTTTTGAAAAAGCGTACCGCTCTTTTGGGAGAGGATCACGCAGACACCCTGATTTCCATGACCAACCTGGCTGTCACATACTCAAACCTGGGGGACTTCCAGCGCACTGCAGAGCTGCAAATGAGGGTCTTGAAGAAGTACATTGACATTCATGGGAAAGGGCACCCAGATACTCTGCGGGCGATGGCCAACCTAGCAGTGGACGTACTCCTACCTTGGACAACTCGGGCATACGGAAGAGCTGGAAACCACAGTCTTAAAGAAACGCACAGAAATTCTTGGCGAGAACCACCCATCCACTATGATGTCCATGTCAAATCTGGCCGAGACGTACGCGCTGCGAGGGGAATTTAGGGGTGCTGAAGAGTTATGCACCAAGGCCATGACCAAGCGGCGGGAACTTCTCGGGGAAGATCACCCATATACAGTGATGTCGATGGGTAATCTGGCTGGGAAATATGTAGACTTAGGTCAATTCCGACGAGCACAAGAGCTAGGAACCATGGTCTTGAAAAAACACCGCAATATTTTGGGAGATGATCACCCAGATACCATATATTCTATGGGAAAACTGGGGCGGATGTACTCCAAGCTCGGAGAATTGAGGCAGGCTGAAGAGCTGCTAACACACACTCTACAAAAGCAGAGGATCAACTTGGGTGCAAGTCACTTGAGCACGTTGAGCACCATGGTCAACGTTGCAGAGACATATTATCAACAGGGGAGATGGGACGAGGCAGAGGCTCTTCTCGTGACAGTTTTGGTCCGGCGCTGTCAGAAGCACGAAAATCAGCGGGAGAAACTGGTCGGGATGAGCCAGCTAGCCAAAACATACTCGCAGAAGGGGTATCTCGACCAGGCCGCAAGCCTTCAGGACCTCAGTAGCAAAGAACTGGAGAAGATGTTCGATTCTAACCATCCGGATGTTCTCGAAATACGAATGCACCTCTGCACAACATTCCGAGAACAAGGAAAATTGGAAGAAGCACAACGGCTCCTGGCAAACACCGCAACCAGAATGGCAGACTCGGACGCACTGGGAAAGACCCATCCTACCACCCTCAATGCTCAGGCGGAGCTGGCAACTACATACCGCCACCTCGGGCATTTAGATGGGGCGCAGACATTGGGGCAGGAGACTCTGGAAATGCAGAAAGTCCATCTCGGTGATGAGCATCCAGAGAGCGTGCGCACCATGGCAAGTCTCGGGCTGACGTACTACGCCCTGGGACGATTCGAGGAAGCGCAAGAGCTTCAGGATCAAGCGTTGCAGACGCGACGAAGGATCTTGGGGCCTTTTCATCCTGAGACAGAACACAACGAAGACGAGTTGGCCGCGACGTTGCGCCAAATAAAGAGGGCAGCACTCGAATGATGGGCCTCGGAGCCTTTGGTCATGATTTCCTCAATTATTGCTAAAAGGCCTATCCATAACTTTTGAATGTGAATCGATGAAACTATGTGATCTCTTCTGACTTTTTCAGATCATTATTCTTTCGTAATCTCTGCAGTCAAATAAACATCCCTTCTGTCAGCCACTCTCGCTGATGATTTTGTCCTACTTGTGCCCTATATAACATCCTCTCATCATCTGATATTTTCTTTGCCTTTTTATGTAGACCAACTTATTCCTACAGTCCGTGGCGGGTAGTCACTCGTTGTCCTTTCTGAATGCGTGCATGTTCCTAATTCGTACAGGTACTACTAGTAGTTGGGTGTTTTTACCCGCACATTTAGAAAAAGATTGACCGACTCAGTATGGCTCACCTGTTTCCTGAACTTTCACTTTTGTCTTGTGCTGCCCAGGCTCGATAACAATGTTGACTTCACACCAGCGACGTCAATAGCAGCTCTGAGGAATACGCTAGGTCAATTCGGTCTGAAAGCACCGACAAAGTCTTTTGTAAGTCATCCACCCCAAAGTTACAGTACGGTCAACTGATCTCGCATTGTAAGATGATGGACATCCTGACTACCCAAAAGCGACCTGTGCTTACGGAGGTCATGGCATGACTATTACTGGATACGGCCATTCCATAAAACCGGCAGAAACGAGGAAAAACTGCCTGTTTGGCGTGATCAGCCTAGAGATGCTAAATGCTGACATGGGTCATTTTGACAGGTGCAGAACAGGAGACTTTTCCGATTGGTTTGGCAAATCAGCTTGTCCCTATATCGGAGTTTGAATTTGGCTCTGATGGCTTTTTTGGCATGCGCAAATCGGCTTGTTCGGCGGGCGTGGCTTGTCCTCAAGTATAGCCAGCCCTTCCACTGTATTCCTTTCGTTTCTTACAGGGCTGATATCAATCCAAAAGTGTCTACTACCAACAGCATGTAATCTAAAGACACCGTCACACTGTGGGTTTGAACCGAGTTTCGATTCATATCAGCGCTGACGACCCAAACTGATATTGCCACTGCATTGTTTCCTAGTCTGCCTTCCAAATGCTGTCCTTCGTACATTGTGATGATCTAACCAGAATAACCCTGCCAATGTTTATATCATCACGACTTCTTTTACCACAAGCCAAGCGAATCATGTCTTACCACAAGCCAAGCGAATCATGTCTTCAGAATCAAGCCTGCACACCAGTTTACCTCGTACAAGACGGCCAGGTCTATTTGAATTCAAGAAATGCAAGTTAGTTCATTCACGAGAATGCCATTCAATACTGTTTATGTTCGGAAGGGCTGAGGCGGAGCTGGGCAGAGATGACCCCACTGGGAGAAGAAATTCAGGTTAACGGTTGGAAGTGACCTGAATGGGCTTGCTGGGCACTAACTGCCAGGTGTGTACCAAGCAAATTAGCAGGAACCAACATTTAGTTGATGACCTGCTAATTTGCTTGGTGCACACCTGGCAGTTGGTGCCCATTCAGGTCTAGCAGCACTCATATGTTGTCTCCAATGTCCCACACTCTTTCGGAACCTATTTATCTTGGACTGAGTTCTGCGGGCAGACTGGTGGCTGTACTGTCTGGATGTGTTTCTTCTCACACTCCAAAGTGCACGGCCACCCGACTTTCTCCAGAGTGTACAGCCACCAGTCTGCCTGCAGAACTCAGCCCAAGATGAATAACGCACTCGGAGTGGTGATATTCTCCCATTTGATTGCAAATGCCAGTATTTATTCACAAGAAGGCGCAGGGTACCAATACTTGCAAGTGTTGGATTTATCAAGCACTGCATGTACCTGTCAGCGAAGTGAATAAATGAAAATACAGCAGGAAGTTGTGGTGAATGACTGAGACCCAAGTTGAACAGGTGACATTCTCCTGGGTCCTGGCAGATGAGCCATTCAGGGGATATGCAGAACTACCCCGCTACCGAGCCTTACTGTCCCCATTTCTTTTTGACCCCTGGCCAAAGGTAAAAAAACCCTACCTGGTGCACCTGGTGCTGTCTAAACAAGATCGTGCTCTGGAATGTCCAGTCAAGGTTCAGAGTGCGGACCTGAAGGGGCATCAAGGGGGAGATGCACGACCACCATGCTTATCATGCCTTATTTGCATGTCTCCAGCTGTAAACTGCACAGTTTTTCCATTCGTAATGAATGCAGGTTACTTTCGGGCATGGCCTCCCACATGGCTCAGACCCGGTTCGAACGAGTTCAATTCACAATGTATCCATATGCACAGAATCACGGATCGAGAAGAGTAGTAACTATTATTCCCATAATCCTGAACCTGTTCATAATCGACTGTTTTCTATGTACTCTCTTCCGGGAACTTGGGTTCCGTGCCCACGAAAAAATAAAACAAAGCACCCCAGCCGCATTTTCAGTTCTTTCAACTGTAAGATAGATATTCCTCTCGCTGCAATTTTAATACATAAGGCTTCTAGCTCTTCCGAATAGCTCCGATCCGAGTCGCTGATATTCTTCTCCTTGCAACATCACGGGGGTGCGATACAGACTATCAAGCGTAGACGCAGGACCACTATGCCACTGAGCCATTTTCTGCACATACTAAGTTGTCCAGTGTGAGTTGGATATAAAGAGGAGACCGAGTCTTATTCGATTCCTCCTACGTGCAGCAGTGAATAACAAAAGCAACTCACCAAATCTCTGAAATGGCTTGGACCAGGTGACTTTCTCCCTGCAACCTCCTCTAGAGATAACTATCGAGAGGAGACACAGCACCACCCTGCTACTGTACTATTTCAATCAATTCGACAGTCACACGTCACAGGGGGGGTTGTCAATTGCGAATATTTAGCGCGTGTCGAATTGTGGAATTGGTTGAAGGATTCACGCATCACACCCCCTGTCGAATTGATTGAAATAGTACAGTACCGTTATTTTCACTTTTTACCTTGAGTGAATCCCCACTGCTTCAACTTGTATTGTATATCTACACTTCATGTCCTGCACACACAGCGCAAATAACTGTGTGAGGCTAATTTCTTTCCTTGCCACAATCAACTGCAGAACTGTGTGTTAACAAAACATACATCAAGCGCTGTGGTAGCACAATAAATAAACAGACTACATATTGAACAAAATGCTATAACCTAGACATGGCATGGCTTGCACACCAAGAACAGGTGGGTATGTATTTCTCCAAAAAATCACTACAGCTGTGGAAAAATTGAAGAGAAAGAAGAGCAAGACTGAAACACACACCCTGACTATCCGAGATCAAGACTGCCATTCAAACTAGGACTCCTTGCCTCCCCTTGTCCCCGACATCCTTTCCTTGAGCCAATTGGTCCTCTTCTTCGTCCTCCCCAATGTATGTCTCCTCTGGTGTACTAACTGGCACATGCAATTCTGAGAGGTGTCGAAGTTTTTCCTCATACTCGACCAAAATGGCAGAGTCAACCTCTGCTAGCTTCGCATCAATCTTGATTATATCCTGCATCTCGGAAGATTGTTCAAACAGGGGCCCTGCTGCCTTCCACATTTCGACTGCCTTCATGACCTCTCCCCGAGTATTCAGTATATCAGCAATTCGAACCATGCAATCTGCCCTCCAGCGATGGACATCCATGAAGGTGAATCCGCCAAGAGCAACATTGAATAGGCTGAGCGCAGTTTCATCATCACTTTCAGCGGAATAGATCTGGCCAAGGAATCGGAATGCTTGCATTGTGCAGAGTTTGTCCTTGCAGTTCAATGCCATGCCCAGGAATATTCCGGCCCATCGGAGTGTAGTTGATCTGTCATTCATGCCGGTGGAAAGATCTCCAAGTCTTCCAAGACCATAGAGTGCCGCATCTGTTGAGATCTCCTGAGATGATGCAAGACATTTTTCGGACATTTCTCTTGCAGCCCCATGAGGCCCATCTCGAAGACAGAGCTCAGCAGCTCCATAATCAGCTATCAAACCTGCCTCTCTGCCTCGAAACCCATACGATGTCGTCAAATAAGACCGAGCCACATCTAGATTTTGGCGAATGCTTTTTGAGTCGGCAGCAATAGCAATATCAATGAACACAATGTTCAAGTTTGCCAGGAGGGCATGGTATGAAGTTGGCTGGCAGCAGGATACAATGGTGACTTGAAGGTTGCGAGATTCCAGATATTCAGATTTCACAAGGTGGATTTCAGCTTGACAATTAAGGATATTCATCCCCAAGGCACTTTGTTGTTGACCACAAGCAGTCACCATGTCTCTGGATTTTTGGAGAAGATATTGAGCAGGCCGATAGTTTGCCAATACTTTGTGACATATTGCTTGATCACAGAGAGCCCATGCTTGTCCAAAGATGTCCCCCAGGTGCTCAGCACATCTATGTGCCTCCTTGGCGTATTTGAGTGCACTCAGGGGCTTCCAGTAACAATCAGGACATCGGATATGTTATTCAAGGCTTCTTCGCCAGCGATGGTGGGGTATCCGATACTTTCTGCCAGAGAATGGGCTCTTTCATAATACCTCAGGGCTCCCGCAAAATCTGACTTTACGAACTGGAAGTAGACTCCCAGAGCATGGTACCATCGGGCTGGTGCTAAATTAGTTAGGTGAACTCAATGAGTGTGATTGTGTCTTACCCTGTTCCAGTGCATCTTTTGATTTGAAATGCTTAACACCTAGGGTTATGTTGCTATTGAGATCCAAGTCAGGGTAATAGCCAGAACTTTGCAGTAGCTCAATAAGATATTGCCCCAAAATTGGATCCTCTTTCCAATGAGACATTTTCTCTGAAAGTTGGAGTAGAAGGGGTGTATATGTCCGGTGAGCCCGATGATAGAAATTATTGAGGAACAGGATGCTCCTGAAATTTTGGACAATATCAGGCCCCTTTGTTCAAGCCCATCGTAGAGGACAGCGTTGAAGTTGCCCAAATTTCGTGAAATTTGAGGCTGTATATCTGTGACATTAAGATTCTTGAATTGGTTCCAAAGATCAAGAATTTCATGGAAGTGTTCCCGTAGCTTTAGCTTCAAGGCATTTGCAGGAGGATGAACATGGAGGATATGCTCTCGAATTGGAACCAGCACTTTCAGGTGCTGATCCTGGTCCACAAAGGCCAATGACATCCGAATCAGAGTTGTCCTGCAGGCACGGATGTCAATGATAGGGAGTTTTGCTTGTACCAAATCGGCATCTGTGAGCCCATCAGGTAGCATAGAAAGCATGCTGAGCAACTCCTGGGCACCTGGGGTCATACAGGAGCTTGTGTATGACAACATGATAGATATGTCCAGGCTTGATCTCTGGTCATACCCATCTGAAAGCATCCCAGTACTTTCCAACTTCCAACGGGAAAGTGCCTGTGCACATCCTTCAGAACCAGCAACACTTGCAATGAGGCTGACAGCCAGTGGAAGGTTCCCTGTCAGCTCAAGGAGTTCTTTGATGCCAGCATTGTCATGGCAATCATCAGCAACCGCAATGAATGTTTGCCAAGCAGCCACATTGGAGAGCGGCTTAAGAGGGGCCAGGAATGGCCTGGTCCATTTGACTTTTCTTGGTCGCTCAGCACCTCTCAGGGTGATCTAAAAGAAGTTCAAGGTATAATTTGATAAACTTGCAATCATTACTTACCATTAGACCCAACTGGGGAACATAAGTAATAAGAGAGAGATACTCTTCAACCTCAGCACGAGATGAAAGGGTTTCCCAAGGTGTCTCCAGATTGTCAAGGACCAGAAGAGAAGGAGGCCCATGCGCAAAATAATCGGCAATCTTCTTTGCCATGTTTGAGCCCTTCTCCAACCCAATATGATCTGCAATTGTCGATGCCAGCCCATTGCAAGTGGGGCTCGAGTGGCATGGAACAAAGTATCGATGTGAATACTTGGTTTCCACCTGTGGATCATAGAGGGCTGCTGTTGCAAGACTGGTCTTTCCCATTCCCCCTGCACCCAGGATAGCAATGTGAGCAGAATCCTGCACTAGGATATTCACCACATCCTGGACCTCTGCTTCACGGCCATGGAATATTTGTGGGCAGGGTGGGAGTAGCCCAAAAGATCCTGAGCTGTTCAAGAACTTTAGCAAGATTCATTATGTTTTCAGAAATGGCTCACCTATTGCCTGAGCTTGACAGGGTTCCTGTCACCTAACAACCATCAGCTGAGAATGTTAATTGCCATAATTTGCTACTCACTGAGGAGCGATCAGAACCGGTGAGGTCAGAGTCGGTCTCCAAAAGGGCAACAAGCTGTTCATGTTGTTCCTTTGCATCCTTTTTTATTTGCCCCATTTGAGATAAGGTTGAACCTGTAACTCGAGCCTGCAATTAATGTCAATGATTTGAATGTGCATTGAAAACAATTTGTCTGAACATACCTTGAACAACTCAACCATCCTGCTGAACTCCTGCTTGCATGTTTCCAATCTTTCTGCAGCCTAACTATCTAATCCGACAACCTGGGGCCAGGTTGTCTTAAAGCAACAAAATGTTTTGGCCAATCTTGTGGAATGTGTTTTTTTTTTGTGTTTCTGGTCTGAATCGGCTCCAACCTGGCTTTTTGCGTCCAACCTGGCTTTTTTCTTGAATGGGCCTGATTTCGCACTTTTTTTTTGCCTTTTCTTTCTTTTCATCTGAATTGGATCCAACCTGGCTTCTTTTCTGTGCCCTTAGCCTTTTTTGCCACCCTAACCCATTTTTTCTGTACCCTAAGCCCTTTTTGCCACCCTAACCCATTTTTTCTGTACCCTAAGCTCTTTTTGCCACCCTAACCCCTTTTTTTTGTACCCTAAGCCCTTTTTGCCACCCTAACTCATTTTTTCTGTACCCTAAGCTCTTTTTGCCACCCTAAGCTCTTTTTGCCACCCTAACCCATTTTTTCTGTACCCTAAGCCCTTTTTGCCACCCTAACCCATTTTTTCTGTACCCTAAGCTCTTTTTGCCACCCTAACCCCTTTTTTTTGTACCCTAAGCCCTTTTTGCCACCCTAACTCATTTTTTCTGTACCCTAAGCTCTTTTTGCCACCCTAACCCATTTTTTCTGTACCCTAAGCCCTTTTTGCCACCCTAACCCATTTTTTCTGTACCCTAAGCCCTATTTGCTGCCCTAACCCATTTTTTCTGTACCCTAAGCCCTATTTGCCACCCTAACCCTATTTTTTGTACCCTAAGCCCTATTTGCCACCCTAGCCCTATTTTTTGGTACCCAAACCCTCAAATCTCTCCCAACCTGGCTTTTTTGGTTCCAACCTGTTTTTTTGTCGAATTGGGCAGCTGGGCTCCATTTTGCACTTTTTCTTTCTTTAACAGGTCTGTCAGACTATAGAAAATGATGAGGCTTCAAACTGCTCCCAATCTGGCTGAAATTGCTACTGAAATAGTGGTTTTACTCTTTCCTTGGCTTTCTTTACCAGAAGCACTGTGTTAAAGAAACGAATCTCACAGTTGCCCGACATTACCCAGGCATTTTTACAACCTGCTATTCATTTTCTTTAACATAAGGCTTGTCTTATAGAAACTCATTATGTATGAATTGTGTTAATACATGAGGTGGCTGTGCTTGCCCTTTTATGGTAAATGCAAAAGGCATTCAAGGTGGGGATTGAACCCGCAACCTCCTGCTTTCCCCACTTCTGAAAAAGAAGCATCATTAACCACTGCACCAAGCAACCACTATATGTAACAACTTTTGATCCATCTGAGGTAACTAATTAATCTTGTCCCAATGTTACCCAAGCTGCCTTCCATCTTTATAATACCAGCCTAGTAAGGGTATTTACTTCCCACCTATATACAATTATCTTAGCTAGGGTTGAATCTTTGAATTTAAGCAACAATTTCTCAGCCACTGAATTTGCACCTGAAATTATAAATTTCAGTTGCAGATTCAGTGCAAGTGAAATTAGCAATTTAAGGGTCTAGTTTCGGGCAGCATTTACGTCCACCTGAAACAATAAGATTATGTCACAGTTTCGGCTTAAATTCAAAGATTCAGACTTCCTGAAGTGGTAACTTAATCTAATATATTCAGCTTCAATTTCAGATGTCCTGAAAAAATATAATTATGGTACAATTCAAGGTGTACTTGATGTTGTTTCTGAAACTAGTTAATTCAGTAACATTTTCGAGGCTCCTGAAAACTTGCATTTGGTGGCATGATGGGAATCGCTGCTGGCTCCTCGGGGTGATGGAATGAATCACCGTGAGCAGATTTCGAGTGTGAGGAAGCAGCATGATTCATTCCATCACCGCAGGGCATGGAACGAGTCCACGGTGACTCGGATCGGCTCGGATCAAGAAAATGGTTTTTGTTTGTAGAGTGAGTACGGGATTAATATCCATTCAGTGGATGGATGAATGAAGCGTGTGGATGAGGCAATAAGGATCAAGTATGCCGATGGAGCAAAGGAGCGAGAAGCGACAGAGGCACCGATGTGTGGAGCGACAGCCATGGGACGTGGAAAGCGAGAGCATTATGACAACAGCTGGAGCCGGGCACAGAATCGCGCCGGAGCAGATGGATAGATGCGATGCACGATGGAGAGCCCGCTGTGTGTATGGGTGTATATGGCCCGTGGACGCTGGAGTGGGGGAACAATGGAGTGCACGATTCGTAGACGATAGCGAGTCGCATCGAAGGAATCACCACGTGCCCCGTGTGTCTTGATCCGACCGTCAATAGAGCCATCCACCTGCCACCGCCACCGCTAGTCGATCCACGATACGCATCCAAACTCACTTACCCCCGCACGACGTCCTCCATGTATGATGGCCGCTGCTTCATGCCATTTGCCGGACCAATGCTGGAGGGGCCAGGGAGGAAGAGGATGAGTCGAGCTGCATGCAGTGCGAGGAGGGGGAGGAAGAGTATGGGCCGTATACGCGCAAGTCCGTCCACGAGCGGTGGGAGTGGGAGGAAGAGGATGAGTGCAGGTACAACCTTGGAGGCAGCAGCGGGCTCTGCGACGACACGCTATCCACCAACAGGCCCCGTGAAGCTTCTGCCAAGGATTATCCGGGAAAGTGGGTATTTGAGGGCGAAAATTTGCGATTTCCTTGTCCGAAATGTGGGTATTTTAGGCCCCAAATTCTTCAGGCCTTGTCCGAAGAGTGGGTATTTTAGGAGAGATTTTGGTGCAGAAAAAAAAAGCGCCACTTCAAAGGTTCGAACCATTAACTATATGATTGCGGCAAAAACAGCAACAAAGGCACTATAATCAATTGTCAATTAAAGCACAAAAATGGTGCAGATAGTTAGCCCCTTGATATTTAGTAGTAGTGCTGGGCTCAGCCGGAAATTTGACATTCATGTGACCATCCTTGTCCGAAAGTGGGTATTTTAGGCCCCAACTCCCGAAAGAGAGTGGGTATTTTAGGCCAATTTTTGGGAAATTCCCGGACAATGCTTAGCAGAAGCTTCACGGGGACCCGTGACTTGCCCGTGACCATTACTCTCGTACGAAGCTGGCCCGGAGGGGACGGGCGCGGCGCGGTGGAGGAGAAGGAGAACGGTTCCTCGCCGTCTGGTGCACCTTGAGCGCGGACTCGCGCACACTCGCGCTGAGGGCGCCCGCGCTGCAGCGGGCTGCGTTGTGCGGAGCATCGGGCCGGCTCCGATTCGAGCCTATGAATTACCTGAGAAGCCACGTGAGTCATGACGCGGTGAAACGGTGCACCCAAGTATAGTCGTGAAAAGTATAATCTCAAGATATGTGCAAGACGCACACAAAATGAACTACACCTAACACACACACACACTACTACTACTTGACTATATTGGTGCTTCTATAACAGAATTGAGTAAGATGAACCGTAGACAGTTGCAATAAATGACTATAGATCTAACTGTGCCCTTTGGAATAATCACGAGTATCACTCGAGAATCTTGACTATAGTCTCTCACAAGAGAAACACTATCTTTGGGGTGTTTGGATGGAATGAAACACAGTCGCGAGTGTACTTGAACAACTCCGACAACTTAAGCCACACTTGGACTGAACTTTAGGTCACTTGAGACTGTCTTAGACTTTACTTCTTGGTACTTAGACTGCAACCGAACTCAAAGGAACGATATCAACAGCTATCCTCCGTCTTGACACTTCAAAACTGCAAGTCGGTCATCTTGAATAAGAGCGAAGTGCAGAACAGGCCAGGGCACAGAGGAATAACCGGACTGAGGTGGGGCGCTAGGTGTTTCACGCAAACCAGTGCAGTAGAGGCAAGAGTTGGACAGCCGCATTCCTTGGCCGGGAGTGGTTTTGCTGTCGTTGAGGTAAAATTCGTGCTGGCAGGTTGACATGTCGCTCATAACAAGTCGCTGCTTGTGTTTCTTGATACAAGTTGCTGCCAGCAAGAACACAGGGTACGCTTCAGGAAGATGCTACATTCTGGTTCTTGACTCTTGAGAATATGCATGGAGAAAGAGGCGGTTCCTGGTAGGAGGGCATGCCTTGGCGAATCACCGCTTGAGTCTTGATTTGGGAGCGCGATATGTGCTCTTGAATACAAAGGCCTTGAGTTGAGGCACGGAAGATAGCTGGGAGGCAGATTTCCGGCCCTCGAAGCAGAGGAGAGAGGGAATGGGAAGAGGCAGGAAGAGGGAGAAAGTAAAGAGATGTGTGAAAGGCGACCAACATGCACGTGATGAATACACACGAACAAACTTTGTGCACGGACCGTTTGACGCAACCATTCCTGGTCCATTATGTCTATCCTCCAGGTATCCTCCATTTCAACTCCTGCCTCAAACCTTATAAGCTAGAATTGTACTTTGCTCTGCCATGCGTGCACTTTTGATTTTTTTTCTTGCGGAGATCGCACGTTACACCGGTGTTGGGCCCAGGTGCGCAGGCACACTCAGGTTGCTTCAGGGTGATAAGCGTCCTGAGGTAATTAGCAGTCCCAAACTTCCAAAAAGTACACAACTATAACACGGTGCCGGATATTTTCGTACCCATTCATACAGATGATTCCAGCATGTCCAATGAGGTGGAAGTGATATGGATGCCAAGCTGGTGGAAGGCTGTAATTTCAGGCCGGAAGAAAAAGCTGGCCACCAGCTGGAGAAATCCTTTTGCAAAATGTGGAAATCAGCTGGGCGCTCCAGGTGGAGGCAGCGTGCCGGCACTTTGGCGGTGTATTGTAATCGGTGCAAGCCAGCCTGTATGCAACTGTGGGCAGCGGGCGTGGTGGGTGCCGAAGCGGGCGAGCGCGCTAGAGTAGGCGAGGACCAGGAGCACTGGGGCGGGCCCATGCGGGCACGGGGCGCAGGTCGGGCCGTCTCACTCGCACACCGCCCTCTCTGGCGTAGTAAGGAACACTCGTCACGCCATCAGCGGGCGGGGACCTTACGGTGAGCCGAAACTTACACTTCTCAAGTTTATCGCTCATATTTTACAAGATGTCTCCATGTGGTCACCCGTTAGGTCCCGGAATCCGCCAGATGGCATTGACTTAGCCCAAGATTTTCCAGAAAGTGGGATCATACAGCATCCCTTAACACTGCGAGCATCCGACTCCGAATTCGAATGACGTCCATTCAGAATTAGGCAGCTTTCCCCATAGATCGCAGCTAGCGCCTCCCTCCCTTCCCGGAAAGGTTCACGATGAAGATGATCCTGTTCCCATAATTCATAGCGGTATATTTATCACGACAAATCCTATTCAACGTCGTGGCGAGCTTGGTCCGTTATACTTTACCATTTTCATTGATCGCGATTCAGGGATCAGCATTTTGCATCAGGCTGCACATGCTGTGCTCGAAGCAATGCATGACTCTGCAGCAAGCCTTCCTCAGCCCGAATGCCACCCAGAGACACGGAAGGCTATGGTAGACAACTTATCGGGCTGGGCAGTTTCGGATTCATCCGTTAAACATCAATCTGCGACAGACGAACAATCCTGCCCCGGCGGGCGCATTCACTGGATTTACGGGCCAGCCGGTGCTGGAAAATGTGCGATAATGCAGACACTGGCACAGCGCTTTCGGGACGCCGGCCTTCTGGGCAGTAGTTTGTTTTCAAGCGAGGTAATACAGGTCGGGGCAACGCGAAATCGCTATTCAGTACGCTTGCATATCAGCTCGCACTCTATATTCCGCATCTCAGGGCGCCAGTGGCTGAGAGTGTGGAAAAGGACCCGTCCATTGTCGGGAGATCCATCAATGCTCAGCTTCGACAGATGATTGTCGAGCCTACGCACATGGGTGGTTCATTTGGGCACCCAAATGAACTACGCATATAACTAGAGGCAGCAGTAATCTCAGAGAGACCTTCAGATGCCGTCTGAATTAACAATGTTGATTTTACTGAGAGGTTCGCCTCCAGGAATTTCCGGTATATAACCTAGTGCCTCCGCCCTTTGATGCGCACTGCACAACATACTCACCATACATGAATATAACAAATGCTCCGCTGCTCTGCGGATTCTTGACAAATCCCTCGGACCAAACCAGGAAACTCATGAGAATCACCTCCCTGATTTTACTGAGGGGTTGCCTCCAGAAATTTCCATCATATAAGCTAGCGCCTCCACCCTTTGATGGACCTGCAACCCTCCACCACTCTGCGGATTCTTGACCAAATCACTCGGACCAAACCAGGAAACTGATCAGAATCACCTCCCTGATTTTCCTGCGGGTTCACCACCAGGAATTTCCGGCATATAAGCTAGCGGCTCCGCCCTTTCATGGCAGTGCAGATCATATTCACTAGAATAAGACAAACACCCCACTGCTCTGCGGATTCTTGATCAAATCACCCAGACCAAACCAGGAAACTCATGAGAATCGCCCCCCCGATTTTACTGGGGGGTCGCCACCAGGAATTTCCGGCACCTAACCTAGCGCCTCCGCCCTTTGATGGCACCGGAGCACAGCCGGAGCGCAGATCCACCATGTATGTGCAGAAAGAACAGCTCAAAGCTCTGCGGATCCTTGATCAAATCGCTCGGACAAAAGATGAAAACTGATGAGAATCCCCGACCCGATTTTATGGAGGGGTCACCTCCAGGATTTTCCGGCGTCTATGCCAGCGCCTCCAGGCTTCTACGGGTTTTTGGACCGTTTTGGACGTAGAGGTTCCAAAACAAGGCCAAATATAGGGACCGATCAATGGAAGTTGTTCGGGTGATTTTTCCGGACCTCCCCAGGCAGGCGCCACCACGTGCCTCCGGGGGCGGGGGCGGGGGCGGACGGCCCCGGCCATCCGGGATGGCATATCTATCCCAGACGGTGATGTGGCGATGGCAATTCACGCCGCGCCGAAACCTACTTAGGCGACATATCTGTGACGAAATGGCGGCGACCGCACAGATTCCTAGCATCCAGCTATGCGAGGAAGTGTTGCTCGTGATCAATAACATGTGTGAGGTGGACAACGGTGTGCGTTAATCTCCACCACACTCTCCGGTGGTGCTAATATGAACCACGATTGAACTGTTGATAGGGCCAGGCGCAAGCGTTGGGGGATAGCTTCGCATACAACTATAATTACCGCCCAGGGGGCTGTGCGTAGAAGCTGCCGCATGAATCATGGGGAGGCTGCCGAACGACATCACTCGGCCAGCACCCGGCCACTGTATATATTATCGTTTTCGTTTCTTGTATATATTCCCTCTCTTGATACGGGGGTTCATACCCTTCATTCAACGCTGCTCCAGCGCAGACTCGTTGTAAATGGCCCAGCAAATTAAGTGCGGATTGCCGGAAGAAAATCACGATTCCTGCTCGTCCCGGCCCAATCCCAGCCAGGATTTTGTTGTCGTTCTCACGAGAGATTTTGACTGTTTTATTCTCTTCAAGTTTTATTCTGGAATTCCAAGGGACGATCGAGCAGCTGTGTAGCATCAAAACTTCCAAATCAGACTTCAAGGCTGTAAGGATCATAATTTGGCGCGCGAAGGAAGCTGTGTAACCTGACAGCTTGCATGTTCCTTCTTAATGCCACTGTGGATGGTAATACATATGGGCTGTACGTCGAGCGCTTGCGTATATTATCTCTTTCTCCTCTCTTCACCAGCAATGGGTGATGAACCTAGTAATATGCTACATACGACACGCCCCCATGTCGTAGTATGCTTAGCCAGCCCTGAAGCACTTGATTTGAGCATGCTAGACCCTAACTATGACATGCGGGGGTGTCATAACAATTATATTACTAGGGTACAATATATGTCGCTTTCCCATAATTTCACTCCCCATAGTTGGCGAAATCAGCGTGTCCGACTTGTTGCTTTACCCCAACCTCAAGACAGTGATCATCTCCGATTCCCATTGGCACATCAACATGGATTCCCTCTTCGACCGGTTGGTCGATTTAATACCAGGCTGGTTGCACCCTCGGTGGAGCACCTTACTCTGCGAGTTTTTGGACCTGGCACGATTTCCACATTTGCGAATAGTGGCAGCCAGGTGCCAGGATGATGTGGATTTCCAGCTTCTGCAGAGGGTGCTGCCTTTGGTCGTTGCTTGGAGCGTGTTTGAAATGATACTGTTGACGCAGGATGGGAAGAGAAAAAGCAGAGAGGGAGAGGAAAGACTTGAGATCAATGGCTTAATCGCTACGGCAAAAACTGGGTTTTTGCTTCACAAAAATAATATACAACTTGATGACCTTAATCACCCGCCTCCTCGTACGCTACGACCTAAGTAAGATTCTGTCAACAAAAATCACTGATGCATTTAGACGAACGGGACCGACCTGCTCCCCATCCAAGGCGCTCAGCGTCCTCGCGCGCAAATCCTTCCCCTCCGCAAAGTCTGAAAAGAGGCTCGCACCGAGTTTACCGTGGGGACTGTTGATGTCATCCTTGGGCTCGCCGTCGTCTGTGAGGTTAAGGATCGGGCCGTCGATGTTGAGCTGTGTGTGTTCCACTCAAGTCGGGCACATGGGAGGAGGAAGGAGGGACAGGAGGAGCGCACAAGTGTATATTGAGCCTCCACCAGAATAGGGGCATCGATGAAGTCTTTGACTCGGCTGATGTCTTCCTGTGGTTCGAGGCGCCGTTGAACAGATAATTAATATTCGACGCAGCGAAGGGCACCCACCCATTTTTTATGGGTGAAGATCTATCGGCAGAGTCAGTGAAAATGATACAATGGACTTTTGTACGAACGACAACACGCACATCATGCGCGACGCCATGTATTTTGGCCCCCCAATGGCAGGTGCACTTCGAGATGGAGAGATCGATGATGCGCGCGGGGCGGCCTTTGATCACGACGTGGTGGTCCTGGCGAAGGCGCAGCGCCGCGGCACGCACAGAGAACGTCTTTGCGGATGGGTTGGCTTTTAGTGCATTGACTTTAGCCTGCGGTGTGGGGGGGGGCGTTCAGCATGCTAGTCGCAGTGTAAGAGACGCAGTACGTAAAACGGTGCTCACATCCTCGTAGCCCCCGACATCCTCCGCGTCGACGCCATGGTTCTTCATGGTGAAATTCCTGGTACCGACTCAGGTACCAGGTCTCCAAACCAGAAATAAAACATGTCTATTGCAGCCGCGTTTATGCACTCGATCGTGTCGGTCCGAACTCCGAGTGTAATACCTCTCACGCCTGTCAAACGAGATACTCGTGGTCCCGGAAAGATCCGGTTGATGACCCAGCCCAGGGGCCGTGATCAGGACACGTGATGCCGTCGCGTCGACGCGTTCTTCACCGTTTGAGCCAATCCGACGTGTTTTGGGCAATTTATAAACTCATGCACATGTGTATGCATGCCCTAAGCTTGCGGAGTCACTTTACGGCCTATTACGAGCCATAGAGAGCATAAAATGGAGCAAATTATCGAAATAGCGCCTATAAATTGAGGTATTGAATGAAATAAAATGGCTGCAGAGACGCTGCGAGCCTGAAATGATATACTGTCATGCATCGAGATATTATATTAACCTGGTTGCGCAACAGCCACTGGAGCCACCTCGTGGCTTTTTTGACGTGCGCAGCCGAATGGCTCCAACCCCGCCAAAATAGCCATTGCGGCCAAAAATAGCCATTCAAATGGCTTGACGTCATATTTTTGGCGGTGGAGCCATCAAGTTGCGCACGTCAAAAAAGCCACGAGGTGGCTCCAGTGGCTGTTGCGCAAACTCTCTATTGAGTATCAAAGGCCCAAAGACCCATTTCACATTTTTTACAGTGCATAGTAGTGAAATATTTGGACCTGAGATCCCACTGATACTCTAGCCTCTGAGATAGGATTCTTAGGTGATTCTTGAGGGAATAAACATATTTCATCACTCTTTCAGTACTTTCCATTAATTATTTTGCCTGCTGAAAAAGATATTGGCCCACCTTTAACTTATGCTTCCCAGGTGAAATTTTGTATTGAGCTTGCAATTAAACCAGGTTTGTGAGCACCTTGAGTGATCAGATATGCCTTAGGGATATACTAGGACATTTTAGGCCAGATTTACGGGCATACCAGATACTCTCCAGAGCTGGAAATTGCAAGAATAAATTGTGCATGATTGAACATGCACAATTGTGACTGTGAACATCCTCCGATCAAACACATTGAAGAAATTCAATCGAACACTTTTGGAAAATGTGTTCAATCAGCGTACAAACACATTACCCAATTGAACATTCAGATATTAGGCTGGGAAAGTGATAGTTTTGGCTAGTGTATTGAACATGTTCAATTGGGAATCCTTCACCTGAGATGTTCAATGTGTTCGATTGTGAGGCCTAATAAAGTAATTCTCCGTGATTGGGAGTACGTTCAGCGAGGTAACCGGGCTGTATTTGAGCCCCTCTGTTTGGTGGGCAAAAGATCACGTGTGGGGTAACCGGGAGGGTACCGCGGGGGTCACCACAGCCGAGGTATATATGATGAACAGGTGCCTAAAGTTTGGGCACTGTCTATCGATGGGTACTGCACCCGGGCTGATGGATGATCCCATTCTTGATCCGCATAATCCTGACACCGCGTGCCGGCGGTTTCCGCATTTCTTAGAGTAAGACGAAACCCGCTAAATTATACCTGTGTAACTCTTCGGGGACATTGGATTTTGATAAAAATCAGATCTATGAACAGCCTCAAACCAGGTTCATGTTATAATTGTTTTTTTCCTGCATGCTTTCCAGCCAAGAGGATGAAATGTAAAAATCTCATTCATATCTTGGTTTTCTTTTCAGTAGGCGCATCAGAAATTTTCAAAACGCAATGATATCCTGCAGTCCACAAAGCCGATAGAGAGTGGGAGAAACATAAGATTTGGAATAATTTCAAAACACGGCTCAAACGAGGTCAATTTATGTAATGTGAGAGAACGGTAGACCGGGAATATAAAGTCTTATAGTTAGATTTTATAGTGGGACACTGGGAGCCTTGGAGACTTCATGGAAAATGCCAATGCCCCAGCCTTTGATACACTTTGCCCGTATCAAGGCCCAGGTCACTAAATATAAGTAGTGATTGAATAGAGTATTG
Organism: Mycena rebaudengoi; assembly: GCA_029282285.1. Lineage (NCBI taxonomy): Eukaryota > Fungi > Basidiomycota > Agaricomycetes > Agaricales > Mycenaceae > Mycena > Mycena rebaudengoi. Next base: position 114,458 of record JARJCX010000298.1, on the reverse strand, counting down.
ATCTCGAGCGCAACCGCGAATAAGGAACCGTGATTATGGGAATCCGTTACACCCAGTACTACATAGTAAAAATAAGCCGGTGCAGAGCATGCACATTTGCTGGAGAGGTGCACATTATGTCCCCGTGTTGACATTCCGCTTCGGCTACATTAACCGTGACATGCGCGAATGTCCGGCGGCCGATGGTGTCAGTTCTGGCTGCGACGTGGGTTTGGAATGAAGCTGCATAATAATTCAGCCTACTCAGACCGCCGCATATGGTGTTTCTTCGAGTCAGGGTGCAGCCAGAGACTTGCGTGACACTGGTGCAGTTCCGGGGCTTGAAATTAGACTCTGTAGCTACCAGCATTGCTTATTCTATCACTGCGTGAAGATTTCAATGTTTTCACCAATATTTCCGGCGTAAAATGAAGAGCATTTTTCATGCAGTTTTCACCGTAAAATTTGATGCAAAAGGAGTGAAAAATGCGAAATTGTTTCACATATTTCACCAAAAACCCAAAAATTGATGAAAACATCATGAATTTTTCACGATTATCTCAGCTGAAAAATGAATGCAAAATGTTAGACATTTTTCGCCGAAAATAGTGGTGAAAAATATGAGATCTTCACCCGGTGTATACTACTCAATGGAGCAGCGCACTATCAATACAACTTTTTGACTTTGATTAAAAAAATATAGCAAACCTGCTGACTCGTAGAAAGGCAGAGTGCGCAGCACTACACTGGTTGAACATTTCAAATTTTTCAGTGGAAAATTTAGTGAAAGACTTGAATTTTTTTTCACCTATTTTTGCACCGAAAAAATAAGTGAAAAATGTGAAAGATATTTTACATTTTTCACCTTATTATTGTTTCAAGTCAGAAAAAGTTAAAAATGTTTTACATTTTTCACCCTTTTTTTTGTGGAAAAAATAGGTGAAAAAAAATTCAAGTTTTTCACCAATTTTTTCACTGAAAAACTTGAAATGTTCAACCAGTGCTATTTTGTCTTCTTCTGGTTTTTAAAAAAACCTCGGTGGTTCAGAATTTGGTGTCGGGCAGCGGCTGGGATTGAGAGGATCAATTCTGCAAAGAAAACCAGAGAGACTGAAATCCGACTCACAGAAAACGTTTTTAAACCTCTTAAAAAAATTTCTTGATTCAGGTCACAAATAATGTAACACTCACGGGTTCCGGTGCTTATATGCTGTACAAGAGGCTCCAGAAGACAGTTAGATGATGATATAAAATTCTCCAGATGGTGTCCGCAGATGAGGTGAAAGAAAACGACGTGTCGTGGACGCGTCGCGCAATAACGGCAGCACGTGAGCTGATTTGTGAATATCTTGAAACCCATTGGGTGACGATAGGACGTTAACTCCGAAAGCGACAGGTCTTGAAAGCGCTGATCATCAGCGGAACAGCGGCTTCGATAGTGCAATCAAGACTTCGGGCTGCTTTTTGGGGCGGAACGGCGACGTGTGGGCTCGATTTTAGCATTTGTATAGGCTCCAGATATCTAAGTAAATCTCTCTCTTTTCTTCTTTTTTCCTCTTTTTTTCAACTTGAAAAAACGCGTTTTTTGCCCAGAACCACAGACATAGTCCATGAGCTAAAGTTTGAAGCTATCAACGGCTTCAACGCGCTGACCGTCAGCCTTGCGACCAGTAAAATAACCAAATACTGGATGATACTTTGGTACACAGTGTCATAATAGGTTCAGTGCATATACATGTAATCGGTAATTAAAGTGCGAAAATATCAATGGCATCAATCCTTGTCCATCGCAAAAACCACTCCTTCCCAGATGTACAGTCCCTCGCTCCCAACGTCCTCGGGAGGTTCCACCAACCCTTCCTTGATGGCGTCCGCCAGTTCCATCTCGTAAGTGTTGTCCCTGATAGGTGGTTCCAAACTTAAATCTAAAATAGTGGTACCGACTCAGGTACCAGATCTCCAAACCAGAAATAAAACATGTCTATTGCATCCGTGTTTACGCACTCGATCATGTCGGACCGAGGTCCGATCCAAAATTAGAAACCCTCAATTGGTCTAGTTAACGGCAATCACCGAATGATGCGCTTGAGGAGAAGGAGGGCCAATCTTGATTTGAAATCCAGCCAGGCTCTCTCCAATAGTGTGAGGTCCTAGTAGCCGAGAGCAAAAAAAAGAAACAACTGATTTTTCGTTAGAATTAGCACTGCGGGGGTTCCTGCATCTTTCAAACCCAAAGAAGACTTTGAAAGATGTCTACCATTTTCGTTAATTTTTTGGGGCTCAGGTAAAAGAGGTCAAAGATATCGAGTATTTTCTTCATTTTACCCTCTTGGTAGAAGATCTTCTGAGTAGTAAAGCGGCTTTGTGGAATTTCTTCTGGTCAAGAATTAGTTCTATTCGTAATACCAAAGACTGATTGAACAATGGGCCCCATTGTCCATCCAATTTGGTGAAACAGGTAGATATCTTTGAACCTCATTTTTGGGCCACAAAGATGTGTGGACCCCCGCAGTGTAGGTAGGAGTCAGTGCCTGGTACGACAACCCTTGGTACAGCTCGGATCAACCAATCAACCGGGAGTTTGAATTTTAATCTAGGCTACGTTTTTTTCAACTTAGGTAAAAGTTTTGAAAACACAAAAGCTGTCCTGTGCTTTGAAAAAAAAAACCCTCATGGAGGAACCAATGTTACCCGGAGGGCTATTGCTATCAGCAAATCCATTCTGATTTCACAAAGGTTTATCATTTCTACAATTTGGCAAGTTGGAAGTTCATGATCAGAAACCTAGGTAAGTAATAGGGAATGCCCGGAGGGCCATTTTGAAGAAACGGGTGGCTGTAAATACTTTGGAACAAATGATCAAGGTATTCGTTCAACTTGTTCATGGAGTCCGGCTACTGGGGAATGCCCGGAGGGCCATCTGACAGCAACGGCAGGTATAGTACAAATTAATTGTTAAATAGTTACTGCTGGCTGGTAAGTGTAGGTGCCAGGGGATGCCCGGAGGGCCTTATGAATTTGGCATGTACATCGTTGTCCAGAGAAGAGAAACTGCAAACCCCTATCTTGCGGAACCGCCGTCATCATTGGAAATTTGAACTTGAAACTGGTGATTGCCGGCTTGAACTGACTTGAGGAGTATTATTCCGGAACCGTGAAGGGTATGGTAAAACCGCGACTGCAAGGACTGATTGGACAGGTTCTTCGCGGTAAGACGGACACGGCGGACAACTCACTTGCACTGTCACTGAACTGTCATTTGCGGGGCTTTCTTTGTTTCTTTGTTCCAGCTTTGCGCCCTTTGTCCTGTCGGCCGATAGTTGTTTTCATGCTCAAGTATAGTCCGAAGAAAAGAATACAGATGATGCGTGCAAAAGAAATCAAGGTGAAGCCATGTGTCCATGTACCTATACGTTGGGTGCTGTCACGCACAATAAGCGGCGTATTGCTTCAAAATTTGAAGATGTAGTACTGTCCCCTTGACAGAGTCAATTGGGCAGTAGTAAGTGAGAGAAGATATTAACGAGCGTACCGCGTTCCGACTTGTGTGACCTCCATATAATCACAGGCGCGTCCAGCACGGCATCACCGACGAACAGCCTGATCATGAAGAGGGCTACGGCGGCCCCAAATCTGTGTTGGCCGAGAGCTTCAAAGAAGTTAGTGCAGCCGTGCGAGGCGTCTACACATATGGTTCGTTGATTTGGGTACCCAAATAAAACATACATATAGCTAGGAGTCGGGGCAACATGTGGGTATGGGATTCAGATTTTTCCCGCTAGTATAGCATGTGAAAACATTATTTGCCTCAAGTTCCAACGGGTGGGTACCGATATTACTAGGTATAATTCTAGTTTAATCCAGCGACAAGATCGTGATGAATGGAAGGCAAAAATCCTCGTCCAAGCCGGATAAGAATGCTGCGAACTCTATATTTGCGACGCACGCAACCTCGCAGGACGGCACAGAACTCGGTTGAACAGGAGATATATCCTAGGTAGGTATTGATATTCGATGGGAATCAGTATGCATACGAGATCCATGGCCTTGAGGCACCGCGCACGGGTAAGATTCATGGTCGGCCTGTAATGCGGAGTCCGGTTCCAGTCCCGGATGGATCGTGGCTAGGAAGTGTATGTGTGCGTTTCATCTTTTTATATCTCTTTCCCAACACTGGGTGCATTTGAATCGAAGGTGCCACGGTGCGGAGGAGCCGAGGATAAGATTCATGACCCAGGGCACTGTACATTATTTATACAAGACCCTTGAGAAATGTCTCGCTTCAGCCCAAAAAGACACGGATGTAGAGATCACTGCACATTGTCTGTTAATCTTGTCCAATATTCAGCATGGCCTATCCAGCTACCGGGAATCACAGAGATGGGCGGTGATATACCTTGCATTTGGGATGACAACAACGAACAGGGTGGCCACTACCAACGCCCTGCATTGCATCGGGGACCACTTGGTGACTGAATGTCGGATTTAATATCATCATCTTGCGCGGATGACAAAAGGAGTCGGAATGGCACTCACGTCACGACAGTGAAGAAAAAAGGGGTGTGGGGAATGAATGGACAAATTGGATGATGCACCGTTGGCACAATGCTTATCGTCGGAGCGAAGCCGGACAAGTATGGGGATGTAGCTTTAATTTCACGTTAAATGAGAGTCGAAGAACATTCATTGCGCGCCGGTATTCCTCAGGATGCGATGGGCATCGTCACCCGGAGACGGACACATTTGACAGACCTAACAGCGCGGGTGTGTATAATCAGCACCATCCAGCAGGAATGGAGCGGGGAAAGAATAAAAGCCTTGCCTCATCTCTAGAAATTGGCAACTCTGCGTCGACGCCGAAGGCCAGACCTTGTACGTTCGGCAGTGGAGGGGTGGATCTTGGGCGACGAAGGGCTCGCAGTTGGCACCGGCTGTAACAGCGTACGCGGGTTGCGGGACTGCAAGGGTTACATTGGCTTACCAGTACGTATACGATGGCGGGATGAGGAGAATGCCGATCCACGGTGTAAGCGGTGGGGGAGCAGAAAGAAGGAGGCAAATTCGGTGGCAGAAGTGGAAGGCCCCGACCCGGAAGCAGCCGCTAGATGCCAATAGACAGAGGCATATGATTTGAATTGGAGCGTGTATTGACGCCTGGTATCCCGTGCCGCAAGTACAAGCGTTTCTCTGCGCACTCTGGATGTTTCAGATCGTTGATTCGTGAGTTGTGACCCGCGCTGGGCTCTTAGGGAGCCACTTCAGGAGGCACTTGAGAATCGGAGACTGTAGCGGTAGCAGAGATTCAGCGGGGGGTGTGACAATACGGATGGTCTACGAGGGAAGTCGAAGCGCAGCCCGAGCAAGCGTGCAAAAATTTGGTTTGTGACCTGCCGCTTGCCGGCCATCCCACCAGTCACCCTTCGACAACACCCATATCTCCGTATGGGGTTGCTCACCATGACTAGGAGCTCAAGTATCTGGCGCACCTACTGAGGCAGTACCCGAAGCCATCCCACTTGGAGATTGTCACGACTTCATTGGCTATATTCCCGACCCCAAGAAGATCGCCGTTGCAGGCTGCACCCAGACTGTTGTCAGTCACGCACTCGCTGCATCCTTCAATTGAAGCACTGGTTCTGCGATCCCAATAATATTCCAGTCTCGCGGCACAGAATTGGAGAGAGTCACCACTGTTCTTCGGAGATACATAACAGGAAACGCTGGTTCTCATGTGCTGCTCGTGTCATGGGTCGACGACCTCACAACTGCTGGGACCAGTGCTATTACCACCGCTGGTATTCCTGTAAGCCCTTCCATTTTGATAACCCTGCCTCTTTGATAATTTATGGTGTTACCGCAGCTCCCAAGAAAAGTCAATATTACCGCGGCCAAGCGGTTGATGGAAGACAGTACTCTCGAGGAGAACGCCAAGAAGCGCAAGCGGAGCGATGACCAGCCGGCTAAAGATGCGCAGAAGGAGCACACGGAAGAAGCAAAGAAAAGGACCGAACAAGCGAATACTTAATTAGCTTTCCTTAAGTTCTAGGTGGTCAGACCGTTTTTGGAACTTAGGTTGCGGGACATCTTAAGATCTATGAAACACTATGTACCCTACCTACATTCTACATATTGTGGGGGGTCATCCGGAACTTAAGTTATGTAGAGTGTAGTTAAGTTAGTGCACAAACTCGAGTTTTCTCCTACTAAAACTTGAGTGCAGTCGGACTTGAGTTCTGACGGAACTGAAGCCTGTCTTCCGTTCACAGGGAACTTAAGTTCTGGAAGGTGGCTGGCAGGAATCCCTGGCAAGTGACATTAACATGGAGAGAATATGAAGGTGACCACACAGAAACCGACACTCGTCAACGCCGTAGACCTATTGGATTGCATAGGGAGTGAGTCCTGGCTTTATAATGCAACATACCAGAATGCCACCAGAATGCCACCAGATGGCAAAGAGTCAATTGACCTCGGATGGCTGTCAAAGGTCATGAGCTCGAGGTTTGGCAAGGGAAATAATGGGATACGCAGGGTTGAGGAGAAGACCACCATGGAAGTTAGAGCCAAGTCGAAGTGCGTTGTGGCGTGCATGAATCAAAGTGTTTGACGTGAATCAGTCACTGTCACACACACGTTTCTCCGATTCGTTACTTGCTCGCCACTTTCTTCTCCTCCGACCACCACCTTGCCGCCACCCGCGACCAACCAAGTACTCGTGATGCCTGGGCTTGGAAAGGGAAACTCTCTTACCTACCCCCGCACGACAATGTCATCTTTCTAGGCAATTAGAAATGTGTGCCACTCGTCAAATGCTCGACATTGAAGGGAGGGTAAAAGGAAGGAAAGAAAGCAGGTGCGTGGCCTCATCTCTTTTTCAACTCTTCCAACTAACTGGCTCCGTAGCTCACGCGCAGCCCATGAACGGCACACCCAGCTGCGTGATCCCCTCATCTCATCTCGCCTATCGTTCTCTACGCCACCTCCACGTCCCCATTCCCTTCCCTTTGTTTTTCCTCCGTCCACGCATAGACACCCGACGAAAGCATTGGGCTCCGTGAATCGGTGTCATCCGTTTCCCCGAGGTACTCGCGCCGTGTGGAAGCTCGCACTCCGCGGTACGTCTTCCCCTCTCTGTCACACAGAAATATACTAACGAAACCCACGGCTGCACCTCCTCCTCGCCGTCTCGACGCGCTGTCCTCACATGCTGCACTCCTCATCCTACTCTCCGACTTCCCTCTCCGCCCACCCCGCATCTCGTGCTGCCCTTCTTCCCGCCAGATGCTGCGCGTGCGCCGACGTCACGGGGGCGTACAAGACGTCGTTGGGCGAAACTGCGCGAGCATCGGTAGGATTCCCCAACTGCAGCCTCATACGACCCCGTATCTCACGAATCAGCGCTGCTCATGCCGGCGGTGGACGAACAGGCAGCGACTTTAGCTTTACAGAACTTGAGTGGACAGGACTTAAGTTGTACAGAACTTAAGTACAATGTAAACTTGAGTACAATGTACCACTTAGCCAATCAGTAGGTCTTTGCAGGACTCAAGTTCAACGGGGACTTAAGTTTGAGGATACGGCGTGAATGCCGGGGATGGTCGAAGTATGAAATGTGGAACTTAAGATCGACTAAAACTTAAGTTCGAAAAATGGTCTGACCGCCTAAAACTTAAGGAAAGCTCATTGTATTTCATGAACAAGGACAGGTACGCAAGTGCCGTGCCTGAAGGCCCAATAAAACGCCCTTCTTGACAAACTCGTCATTGCGTGTCATAGCATATTAAAACCCAAGATTCGGCGAGTTCGTTGCTCGGGTGAGGGATGCCAGGTGAGCTTTGCATACCCTCGTTCGAACAGTCGCGTCCTCCCCCATTCCGCGGACTGTCGCTATCTCGCGACGGCACTGAAGGAGGCAGCGCTGTCGGCCAATTCATCCAAATCTCTCGGTGCCCAAGTGATTGACGGTCCGGCCAGTAAGCCGGACGCGTTTGGCAAGTTCAAGCAGGCAGGTGCTGAGGACAAGATTGCACGACGGAAGGCACATGTCAAGCGGACGAATTATCTCACAATGAACCTCTTGTGCGACGGCGGACTTCCCCCAGATCTCGTCAACGATCCGGCTTTCCGCGCCTCAGTCGACCACCTCGACCCGAACAACGAAATTGTTGTTGCGACGACTTTTTCTTCCAGTTACATCCCAGCAGAAGCCGCACGGGTTACGCTCATATCCATTGAAGAGCTCAAGAAGCATTGCAACTTGAACATGGGCTACGATGGCGGGACCACGCAAGGAAAACAGTCAATTTATACCTACCACGTCACTACCGATCGCGTCGTACATTTTATTACAGCTAATGTCAGTACCGAAGCGCGGCGAAAGAAATTACTATTTTGGGAAGATTTTGATCCTATTCAAAGAATTCCTCATAACTCAACGAGTTTTGCATGCATTGACCTAGAAGTAGGATAGAATTAACGGGCTAATTCATGCGCAATTAGTGATAGAGCTATAATAAAGAAAAAATCATATCCTTAGGTGTCTTGAGAAAATGGGACTTCTGAGTGAGAATCTGGGCTGGCATGCCCAAATCACATCCGAATGAGTTGAAATTTTGGGAGGGGGTGTTTATAACTGCTCCAGTAAATGTCATAGAGCCAGAATTGTGGATAAAAAATTCTCCCAGCTTTGTAGCCCTCTGGCATCAATTTCAGTTCAATCAGAACAAATTGCTGCTATCAACCTCAGTCTGTGGCCAAACGGGCTGAAAGAAATACTGGAGACATCCTAATCGACGTCCTATTGGTGCCTCCCCCCACCGCGGCCCAAAAACGCGTGTACAAACACTAATTAGAGCGCGTCGCATCTAATTTAGTGTCACCATCGCTCATAACTGTCATATCACATCTCCGCATATCGCCACCACCCGCTCTAATTAGTGTTTGTACACGCGTTTTAGGGCCGCAGTGGGGGGAGGCACCAATAGGACGTCGATTAGAATGTCTCCAGTATTTCTTTCAGCCCATTTGGCCACAGACTGAGGTTGATAGCAGCAATTTGTTCTGATTGAACTGAAATTGATGCCAGAGGGCTACAAAGCTGGGAGAATTTTTTATCCACAATTCTGGCTCTATGACATTTACTGGAGCAGTTATAAACACCCCCTCCCAAAATTTCAACTCATTCGGATGTGATTTGGGCATGCCAGCCCAGATTCTCACTCAGAAGTCCCATTTTCTCAAGACACCTAAGGATATGATTTTTTCTTTATTATAGCTCTATCACTAATTGCGCATGAATTAGCCCGTTAATTCTATCCTACTTCTAGGTCAATGCATGCAAAACTCGTTGAGTTATGAGGAATTCTTTGAATAGGATCAAAATCTTCCCAAAATAGTAATTTCTTTCGCCGCGCTTCGGTACTGACATTAGCTGTAATAAAATGTACGACGCGATCGGTAGTGACGTGGTAGGTATAAATTGACTGTTTTCCTTGCGTGGTCCCGCCATCGTAGCCCATGTTCAAGTTGTAATGCTTCTTGAGCTCTTCAATGGATATGAGCGTAACCCGTGCGGCTTCTGCTGGGATGTAACTGGAAGAAAAAGTCGTCGCAACAACAATTTCGTTGTTCGGGTCGAGGTGGTCGGTAAAGGCGATGAAGCATCCGGGTTCTCGCATACTGGGGCACATATCCACAAGAATATGATGGAGGTGCGTCCTTTTCTTTCTTCTCTCTGCGGCAAAAATTAACATTCTTCAGATAATGGACTTAATTGGCCGAGATCACTTTTCTTCCATTGGATGCGATAGCACAGGTAATACGAAGCTTTGTAGGGAGCTTGGCCAGGCGGACCTTCCACACCTGTTCATAATTCCGGATCTGTCAAGTCGCTTTTTGCTCCGCCCACGCTGCCGCCACATTAACATCGGTGCTTGTCGCGGGTGCGGGCACGGAGGGTGAAGTACCACAGGCTTCCTTCACACCAGAATGCGAGGCGGGCCTGGCAGCCCTCAACTCTGCCCTAACCGATGATTCCGGTGATTCTGCTTTATCGGATTTGGACGACTTGGACATGGAAGCAACGATTCCATTGCGGCGTGATGGTGTGGACATAACACTGCCATTTTTCAGGGATCTATTGACGGACAAACCTGTGGACGGTGCCAATAAGGTCACCAGCCTTTCGATTTGGTCCGGCACGGCCATCGACTCTGGTGGCAATGGCACACGGAGTGGGGGGAAAATAAGCTGGGACGAGGAAGCCGAAAAAATGGTATTTTAGGTGCAGCGTTTATATACAGATATATATACGGCCTGTATATATACCAAGTATATATACACGCTTTTAATTGGCTGGGAAATACTTACAGGGCCTTATAGTGGACGCAAAGGCGTCGCATGCAACTGCGCGGCGGCATGCGGAGGACATAGAACGCGGAGTGCAGAGGCGCTGGATCGCGGACAGCGCAGAGGCAAGGTCTGGGCTCTCGTCAGGGGCGGCTGCTGAGAGTCGGCAGAGACGGGGAAGTCGGACGGCTGTGGGGCTCCATATCTGTAAACAGTCCTAGTCACCGGCGTATACTACGAGGTGCGAGTTTCTTCCAGATGAGTGTTTGTTGGCGATGCAGTTGAAGCTAGGGTATAGCGGGATAGAGAGCTTGGGCGGCGGCAGGGGTTGGCGGGAAGGAAGCGCGTCGCACGTGAGGTGCCAAAGAAGCCACAACAACGGGTACTGTGATGGATATTCATATTATTTATTCCTGGGCTTATTTATTACCTTCCTGATCCACTATATTTATTTCGAGCCCCCATGTATTTATCTTCGCGCTCTGTAAGAGCCTGTTCAGCTGCGAGTTGCAGGTTTCGAGTTTGCGCCTAGACTTCCTTTTACAGTAATTTTGGGTTGCGGAATATTATATGTGATCTTGGCAGTGTGACATCAAATGCACGTGTGTCGCGTCGCGTACATGTCTCCTCTGTCCTCTGTTGCGAGCTCTCGTCCTCGACGATGCCTATCGAAATCACGGCGGATGTCAGGCAGCGCTTGATGATTGCTGCTGGCTACTATTGGCACAGACTCCACCTCGCCGTGCTTCTCTACGCCAGTCCAATGTACTGGAAACAACCTTACCACACGTCCGCCCTGAGTGGGCAAGCATGGGTGGACGAACTGATAGTTGGGCACCCCGATAGGATCAAGTCAGAGCTCGGGATGCGTCTCCACGTCTTTTTGGCCCTTGTAGCTCGGCTTAGTCTCTGTGGATTAGCAGATTCGAAATATATCACACTTGAAGAGTAGGTCGCAATCTTTCTATACACCTGCGTCACCGGGCTTTCTATACGACATGTTGGCGAGCGATTTCAGAGGTCAAATGCCACGATCTCAAAGTAATTTGTTACCCTTCGAGCCAGCGAAATTATATTAACCACTCAGCAGGTATTTTTGCGAGACGCTCATTGCCATTTCATTGCCTCCTTTCTACACAAGCTATGTCCGACTCCCTGCCGCCGACGACCCTGTTTCAGACTACATTCTGTCCAATCCGAAATTCTATCCGTTCTTCAAGGATGTAATCGGGTCAATAGACGGTACACACATTAATGCCGCACCCTCTGCAGCGGATCGAATTGCCTCTCGCAACCGGAAGGGAGGGGTATCCATGAACTGCCTAGCTTGTTGCTCCCAGGACATGGAGTTCCTGTATATCTTGAGTGGATGGGAAGGCTCCGTGGCAGACGCGGCACTTTACCTGGATGCACGAACCAATGATCTCACCGTTCCTCCGGGAAAGTATTAACTCGCCGATGCTGGATTTGGGAGCTGTGACCTTGTTGGGTATAGGGATGAGCGATATCACCTAGCAGAATTTGGGCGTGCTGGCGTCCGGTACATTGTTCTACATCTCTTTGGTGCATTTAATTAATGATTTTTGCAGTCCAAGGCACAGAGAAGAGCTCTTCAATCTACGCCACGTGCAAGCACGCAATGTTGTCGAGTGCATCTTTGGTGTTATCAAAAACCGGTGGTCAATCCTCACTCGACCACCAGAATACGACATGGATATCCAGGCACGTGTTCCTCCAGCAATGGCAGCTCTGCACAATTTTTTCCTCAAGCATGATCCTGTGGAACGGGAAGATATCCAGGAGACGGAAATCGAGGACCTAATGCCTGGGTATCGTGTGGATGCAGATTATGGTGCTCTTGCTGCAGGTGCAACGTCTGACGCAGAGAAGGAGAGAGCCGAGACACTTCGGGATGAGATTGCAGATGCGATGTGGGTCAGCTACCAGGCAATACTGACTGAGCGTGGCGAGGTGTTTGAGGAACACTATGATTAATTGCTACATTATAAAAGTAGTATACTACAGTCCTAAATCGAAATTCGAGTACTCGCTATGGAATGCAAAGATACCGATGTCGTTGAGCTCATCGAGCACCCACGGAATGCGAATTTCCTCGGTGAGTAATGCCATATACACGTCCGCCTTTGTGACATCACGAAGGATCCGGATGAGGGCGACGCGCTGATTGGGTGTGAGCCAGTCCTCCTTCTGGGCAAGCACAATGGCACCCGTTCGACGCTGGGGACTCGTCTGCAACGCAGATCCAGCTGCAGCGCCAGCAGCAGCTGTAGACGAACCAGCAGGAGCGCTGTAACCAAGCAGTGCGCGCTCGAAGATGTCATTGAAGTCCTGGGTGGATAGTGCGATACTTTCGAGAGCGCCCGCGCCCCCCGACAGCTTGGGCTTCTTCTGGTAGACGGGGGCAGGCTGAGCCGCTTGGCGCCAGCGTTTGGCTCCCACAGCTGGCGACGAAGTCTGGAGTTCTCAATGAGACCAGTTACCGGCATTAGAGAGAAGTAGTGACTTACCTCCTCCATTTCGTCGTCATCGGGGTCTACCGGCGCTTTACCATCAGTCGAGGTGTTGTTCTCTCCAGCTGCGTCATCGCTATCGGGCTCTGCACCTTCGTCTCCAGCGCCCGCATCCCCCCACCACTAGCAAAGTCCCGATCCATCTGGCTTTCATCCCATCCTGGACTGGCTGGCGGAAACGGCGGATTAGCGGGTGTAGCGGGAGGTGCGCCAGCTCGGAAGACATGCGCCCCCTTTGCTCTTGTTGGCATGAGGGGGGACATGAGGTAGTAATACGGCCATCCCTTGTTCCGGAATCTCGCCGCCTCTTTATGAGCCCCCACCCAAGCATCCCAAGTCCCCTTCGATGCAGGGGTCACATCGACGCCCCTGGTGTCGCTCCAGGTCCAGCCAGACATGCCCTTGATGTGGTTGACGAGCTGCCAGATCTTTTTAAGCTAAGATAAAGGTTAACGGAAAGTAAAAAGTCGGGCAAAAAGTATGCACTCCCGCGTATTTGCTACCGCAGCATTTCCCATCCTTTGGGCCTCCGGCAGTCCTTTCAGAAGCGATGGCAAGGGCTGCCTTGCGGAAGACTGTTGCCTTGAATCCCCCCTCCCCGCCTGCAGCGTGCTTTTTGAGGAGAAAATCAATGAGAGCTTTTGTCTCGTCAGTGTTCCAGACGGCCTTGCCAGAAGTCGGTAGATCGGGATTTAGCGGATTATCGGGCTCTAGAGACTGCTCAGATGGAGTAGCACCATCCATTGTACGTGAAGACACGAGGTGGCCAATTAAAAAAAGTCGCGAGAAGTCACATCAAGTCACCAAGATCACATGTAATATTCCGCAACCCAAAATTACTGTAAAAGGAAATCTAGGCGCAAACTCGAAACCAACACTGCTATCTTCTCACACGTGCTACAACTGCGCATGCTACTTACATCCGTATCCCGCGTGATACCGGTTCGCTCACAGTTACATACTGGTCGTCGGGCGGCTGCAATAAATGTTAACAATACATCTTCACATATGAAATAAATTACGATTTCCTTGGCATGTCCCAGTCCTGGTTCAAACGGTGCTATTCTCAATTGTAACTGGTAGTAAATTCGTTCGCGAGCTATCGCGAGAAACCCTAGTGCTATTCTGCCACCAACTCCCCTGGTTGATTTCCAACTCATAGTTGACTTTGCCTACATGCATCTGCGAACAAAGCAAATGGAGGGAAGAGGACGAGATCTCTTTCGAGTCGAACGGGTGAGTCTGTGCAATGTGAGCTATTGAGAGGAGTTGCAGGACCATGCAATCCTGCCTTATTGCCTCGATTTCTCAACCAGTCCATGCTCTATTTTATCGACCTGTCCATACCTTGCTCCTTGTAAGCAAAACCGGGTGTGCGGAGTGCCGAGCGCGGGCTTGAGCTTAAATAGCCTGCGTTCTTGAGTTTGTACGAGAAAGATAAAAGATAAGATAGTTCAAGTTCCTAGATAACCAACGACAAATCAGTACGGATCTACCTTCGCAACCGAACAACGAGATTCGTATCTTCGTTGGACACGAACACGGGATACGACTCCGTATTCTTAGGATTGCGTTGCTAACCGTGAAGCAAGCTTATAGCGTTACTTTTAGAGTTAGTTGGCGGTAAGTCTTTAATGAGCTCGCGGCGTCACTTAAGTTCACGCAGATGTCAGGTCAACTGATAGTATGTGATTGAGATGTAAGATACAGAACTCGACTTGTCTACAGCTATTTATAAGGTAGCTAAGGAATATTCTATCAAGTTCCAGTGTAATGAACAATATTCCATATTGTTCCATGAATAAAATAATATTCCGCAATGTTCGCTGATGTTCCATCCGAGTGCTGGAGGTTCTAAGAATAGAATTGAGTTCGCCGACTTATTTCCATCACAAAGCCCCCCCAGTCTACATGTACTCGGATATATACAAGTAAAAGATTTATTGGCACGGTGGTTGAAAGTACAAAAGAAACAAAAGAAACCTGCGTCGCGTAACACCTAGAGTATATGACTGTCGACTTCCATTGACTCCTCGCTAGCATGAGGCCATGCTGCGATGTGGCAGGTCGTTGACCCATCCTCCTCGTGGTGTGTAAAGCTGGATAAGAATCTTTTGAGTCAGAATATGGCAAAAAGAATATTGTCTCATACCAAAATCTACATTGCTTTGCTCAGCTTGGTTTTGCATGTAAATCGCAAGGTCGGAGTACCCGCCATAATAGAAGGTAAGTGTCACACGGTGTATGAACTCCACTTTGCTCATGCCAATCGCAGCGCCCCAATTCCAGGCGGTGTGATAGCCGTGTTCGATTGACAGGCGGATGCCGTTCGCGATCCAAAAGACGAAATAACGACATATCTGGGGTAGGAGTGTAGCCATTATGAGTGTGGTACAGCAAAATTACAGTACCTTCTGGAGCGTCGTAATATGATCCAAGGCATCAGAGATATTTTTGAAACGACGCTCTTCGAAGGTGAGCTGCGAGTAGACACGGAAGAGACAAACTGATGGCATCTGAACATCATGCTGGATGAGGTTCTTGATGGGAATGCCTTCAGGAATTGCCGGGCCAGCACCGAGAACCCAAGGGTTATGGCCATTTGCAGCGCATAAGATGATACCCGCCAAGGTGTCGAGGGCCAGGCGGTACCTAGGTATCCAAATGTGTCAATGTTGAAAGGTGATGTTCCAAAAATACTTGTACTTATTGGCTAAGACGCGTCGAAACATGACGTGACGGTACAGCGTGCGTATAACTGGATCCCCTGTAGTACAAAGAGTTCAATTTTAACAGAATAAATAATGATGGAGAGGCCGCACCAAGGATCGACTCGAGCATAATGGATGGATTGTTAGGATCAAAGAGGCGGACTAGCGCCTTCCCAGGCTCGCTCGGCGTCGTATCCATCGGAGAGTTAGGCGGACCAGGAGACTCCGGCGGCGAACTGGGGCGGTCTCCCAATTCGGGCGGGGATTTATAGTACGTCTCCAAATGCGCGATGTTTAAAATTGGATGAGTGCCGTAGGAGACCGGCAGGCGTAGTTGATAAGTGACCGGGCTGAGTTTGCGAATAATTTCAAAGGGACCGTCATACTTCATGAGAAGTTTCTTCCCTCGTCCTTTCTCATCCCGTAGAAGATTTAATGAGTGCGGGTTGAGTACGACTAAATCACCTTCAAACTCTGTCAGAAGACGCCCATCGTTGTAAGCGCGCTTTTGAAAGACTTGAGATAAGAGCAGCGCTTCTTTGGCTCGGGTGCGGTTGGTTCAATGGCAGGCACGCACCTCACAACGCGCCTCAGCCCGGTAAACGCACTGCGTCCGCGCCGCTGATAACGTCAAACTCGGTGTTTGTCGGGCTCGGGCTATTCGCTCGCGCTTCGTCCGACGAGTACCAGCGTCGGAGCGCCGCTTCCGTATAGACGTGCTGTCCGAGCGTGCGGGGGCCGCCGCGATGGCCTGCGTGAGGAGATGGTGGTGGGGCGGAAGAAAGAAGCACATAACCACGTGATGTAACGTTTGGAAAACGTTCATCTCACGAAATTTAGCGCTATCTGACGAACTTAAAGTACAATCTGACGAACCTGTAGTTTAATCTAACGAAAATTCATTAAAACAATGTTATCTGACGAACTTTCATCCCTTAAATTCGCATCTAACGAATTTTCTCTTCTAAAATTAGGATCTAACGAACTTTCTCTATCTAACGAAGTGACGAACTTGGCTAATACCCACGCGATGTCCGTACAGCGGGGAAATTTCAATGGGATTAATTCACGCTTTCTGAACCATCTACTTGGGTTACTACATCACTGCAATTAATTTTCATGCCGAAGAACCTCCCTCGAGGTACGATATGACACCATTCCCATTCGAGGCTTCAGATATGACAGATGCCATTCCAATTAATATTAATTCTCGCCCGCCGTGTACAAAATAATTCCACCCGCACGGTAGGTCAAGTGTGTTCTCGGTCGACGATAAGACGTGATCCAAGTCCATGATTTCCCGTTCTGGATTTACGGACCATCCTTGTGCGGGACTCAGGAATTTATTTCCATGATCATCTCTGGGCCCTGTACATGTTGCAGCGGGAATTAATTGTTGTTCAATGTGATATATCCTTCACACTCGTACCAGACTACAATACATCTTCGCCACACCTTCGCTGCAATTATACAAAAAATGGCGCTGAAATTCACTCTCAGGGTACGTTCCCATTATAATTCGAAGCCGAGGGCCCCAATTGGGTACAAAATATTATAACCCCCTTCAGGGAACGTCAGTCTGAATGCCGCCCCGTTTGGAGGGTCAAAACGGATGACATAGCCAGGGACATGGCCACCGTTTTGACCCTCTAACCGGGCAGCAAACTAGTAGGACAGGGTGATTGAGAAAATCGGAAATCAATCTGGATTATCTGTTGAGACAGGCGCTGGTGTAGCAACAACCATGTGAAGTTTGTTTAAACAATGATGCTACACCAGCGGCTACAAATCCACGGTTACTTAGGTGGCAGCGCATGCCAGAAAAAAAAAAGGGGGGGCATCCTTGAAGAGAGCTACGGCGCAGGTACAAAAGGGAAAGAACACACATATATTCATCGAAGAGGAGGGGAACAAAATTGCCTTTGCGTGCGTTCAAATGCCGATAAGTACGCTTTCGGCAGAGGACAGAAAATTTTGAACCATGTTCCTAATTTATTCCCGAACTCCCTTGGAACTTCAAGCTTAATTAAGGTATAATTACATGTGTGGTTCTTTTGGATACCCAAATGAATTAGGTATATGTGTAGGCATCGAAAGTAAAGAAATTTCGCTGTCAGTCCTGGAGCTCCTTGGTTGGCCATCCAGCTGAACCATGAACATACCGGCTCTGCGTAGGTTCTCCACACTCGGATCGTCGACATTCGAGACTCGCTGGAGAAGTTCCGAAGGGATTGACCCCTGCGAGAGCCAGAACGACTGCAATATTCCAATAGTATTGATGGGAGAACGTTTCGGCGCCGGAGTCCCTAGATTGCTTCTATCCATGGGGCGTTTCGATCCAGATTGACGGAAGGTCATCAGGTAGGACAAAAACAACAGTATCAGGGAGATGGAAAGACAAGCCACCACCTGGAATCAATATGTTCATAGGTATGCAGTCTAAGGTGTTCGGTTGCTCACGGATATCAAGCTGATCTGTGATGGAGTGGACTCAGTTGAGCCTAGGCTTGTCTTTTTAGTTTGAAACTGAGAACATACGTTGAGACGACCGATAGCTCCGGTTCTTGTGACATCCACTGCGCCGCGGATACCTTGAACAAACATAGTTTGCGGGTCCGACTCACGATACCGTCCGTGTTGGGCGCCCCAGTACAACGCCGCCGTCATGCTCCCCATCGTGTTCTCCAGCTCGTGCAGGGCGACGTCTGTGAGATTCCGTTCCCGCAGCTCGAGGCGGTCTTCAATGTATCTGAATCACGCCAAGATTAGATTCGACAGGCGGTAGCGCGAAGGAATGTCGCACTGGGTAACGAGATTGGTTATATCCATTTGGCCGCAGTAGCTTACATTGCCAGTCTCGCTGGGATAGTGCCAGCACGACCAGCCAAGGGGGTTCAGCGTAGGGGCGGACAGTGCATAATAATAGATAAGGGCCCACTTCACTCAACGTCAGTAACTT
Source organism: Mycena rebaudengoi (assembly GCA_029282285.1). NCBI lineage: Eukaryota > Fungi > Basidiomycota > Agaricomycetes > Agaricales > Mycenaceae > Mycena > Mycena rebaudengoi. The sequence continues at coordinate 95,931 of JARJCX010000298.1, read as the reverse complement.
GTTTTTCGGTAAGCAAGACGTGCCACTACCCCATCGATGAAGATATCCTCGACAGACAAAGGGGTACCAGCCGGTCTAATATCATGCTCGTCATACAGCCGCGGTGCCCACGGCTCCCATTTTGAGCTGGTCTTCTTCGCCACGTCGACCTTTGGCAGACGCGTCGCTGCGTCGATGTCGACGGTATGATTGTGCACCGACATCGAGCAGCCGAATACTTGTAGATCTCTGGGCCGCTCGGCAGAGCTCGAAGCTGTACCGCAGAGTGTCAGTGTGTGAATGCCGATAGGTAGGTCGTGCAACGAACCGACGGTATTTGGAAGGGCTAAAAGCGATCCTTGACTTCCCAGTGAGTCCGTGACTGTGAAAGATGAGTAGAATAGGGTGCTGCGACCCTAATTCCACATTATGAGCCGGCTGTCGTGTTATGGCAATGAACATTGACGCACCAGTGGTCGCGACGTGGAGTTGCTTCCGGGCCCTAGTTCCTGCCCAATAATGACAGAGTTTATCTGGCGGTAATCTGCCAAAATATCAGAGTTTCGCATTCGTGACACGTCCGAAGTCACTTTCCCAAAGGATGTGAATAATAGGAGAAGTTGTACTGCGTATCCTGAGAGGCATAAATAGCCTCAACAACGGTGTAATTGACGGGTTAGGGCCGTGGGTCCAAACCCTCGATTTGAGGCAGAAAGTCGTTAACGACACCACCAGTCCGCGCATTCGGAAGATACCCGCAAGACACGTTGAATGACACAGCCGGGACCGAAACATCGCCAATCCCGTCCCAGTTATCAAGGACCGTGTAGAGTGTGGAATTGTACAGCCCCGGTGTCTGGGAAGGGCGGAGGTCGGCAAGGAGGGGGAGCAGTGTGTTTGGAGTCAACCAGTTGTAGTGGATATCGTCTCCGACCAAGGTCAAGTTTGGATAACCCATGATTCCAGCGGCGCTAGCAGTTTGGTCAGCAAGCTGCAGTTTGATTGTGGTCGGAAAAAGAATGTGTATGATTGCAATACAGGCCAAATAGACGGTCACGGCCCCTGTGCCTGGGACAGACGCGGGGATCGCGAGCTGGCGCCAACAGCTGACAATGGCAGCACCAAGTCCTGACCAAGATGACGTGATATCGTGGATTGCAGTCAAAGTCTGATACGAGGTGACGGCGCGATGTAGTGCAATCTGCTGCGTCACAAGCACAAGCAGCGTGCTATAACACTACACCGTATGTGCGTGTCAGATATGTATATTCGTGGCCCGATTGACGACGCACGGTGATGAAGACCAGGAGGGAGATGGATATAGTGTTGGATACTCTCTCAAACTCGTTCAATGGTGTCTCGACGACATGCTCCATGTGGCCATTGGCGGCGACAACCAGTAGTACAGCGAGGATCGCAACCAAGCCGAAGTGGAGAAGAAGGCCCACCCACCGAAGCACTGGCTGCTCGTGGGGTAGCGGGTTTGGCGGCTGGGATGACGCCTGTGGGGGCATAAGAGAGAGGGAAGAGACCTGGAAGAAAACCAAGGGAGGGGTTTGGCAGCTGTGCGAGCGGCTCGGGAATTGTCGAGTCTGGTTGCCAACAGCCAAGCGTCAGCGCCGCATGCATCAGGAAGATCGTTTGATTCAAATTTCAATAACTCAGTTTGATCTCTACCACACCATCAAATACCGTTTCGTCGCTGCTGAGCCTCCTGCGGACCGCAACATCGTTGAAAATAACGTGTTGAGTCGCTAGGATCATCGGCGCGCTTTATGCCTCGGACATTGCCCCGGTGGCCGTCGCCATCGCCGTCGTCCCGCCTCTCACTCCTTCACCTACTGAGTCAGCGTGTGCACCGCCACTGATGCCTTCTTTGCAACGGTTCCCCCTCCTCGCCTTCTGCGAGATGTGAAATGATCCAATAGATTGAATTCCTATTTCATACCATCACCATCAAAAACCCAACCCTCTGCCCGTTATTAATCAAGGGGCCCGAATAAGCGAAAATATGATATCACCTTCCTCTCACGCCTCCTGCGGGCCAATATTTTGATGGCATCATTATCAAATCATTACCATCAAATATTTTATTGAGTCGACGCGACGCTCTTTGGAAAGTCGTAGGTAGATGATAATGCTCAGGAGTAATCGCATAAAGTAGAAGATATATTGATATTTATTATCCGTTCTCTTAACGAGATGTCTCGAATCAGTTTGCAGATATTTGGTCCCATCCCCTTTAGTCATATCTCCATTGCGATTCCTCCCCAGTAGTTCTTTTTGCGGCTCGGTAACGGTGTTTGTGGGGGCTAAATAATAATTAATAAATAACCAAATAAGGAAAGAAGGAAGAGAAAGAAAAGAGAAGGAGAATGGGAGATTCCAGCGCTCTCGAGGCCCATATAAATAGTACGAAGACCATCGAAACCACGAGGCATGTCCAAAAAAATCTGGCGCTGCGCGGAGCAAGTTCCCAAGCCAAGAATGCACGGAATAATTTGTCTGGTATTATTTGTGTGGATGGAAACAGAACAAAAGTCTATTCGAACTATTCAGGGCATTGGCAACTGTTTGACAAAGCTGGCTCCCAGATTAGGAGGTCATATGGTGATTTGAGGGTGATCAGATTGAATTATACTGTTGCATACATTGTCAGTGTCGTAGACTTTTGACCACTCGTTTAATTGATTTATGAGAGGTCTCTTTTTTTTTTCAGAGACACCCTGATCACTTAAAATTACTCTTGCCTGTCCAATGTCAGATTTTGTGCTGATTCAAAAATTTATTATAAAAGTAGTTTGAGAGCCAGTAGGGACTGGAGGCTTAATGATTCAGAAGTAGTAGATGATCAACCATTTTGTATAGGTCATTGCGACATAGCCTCTATTGTTCGGCCACCGGAATGCATTTATTTCATTAGCAGGTGCTCTTATGGCTACAGTTCAACTTAGACGGCTAGATGCTGGATAGAACGAAGTTCAAAGATTTGAAATTAATTTTAGAAGATCTATAATTCATTAAATCAATGTAATCTGCTTCCCTAGCTGCTTTTTAAGCCTTAGTATACAGTTATTTCATTTCTTTCGCTGTACCAGTGCACAGTGCAGGAAAAATGTGAATTTCTGGTGAACGCAGCAAGGGCGTGCACACATCAAATCAGGCACGTGAAATATTACTCGTTTGGGTTGATCAAAGCCCGGCCACTTCCGAATTCCCCACGCTCAGCCAATCGGAAGCTTGTGATAGAAATCTGAATAACCCAATTGGGTTATTCCGGATTGGGAATAACCCAATCGGGTTATTCCAGTTATGGGAATTTGATGCCCACAAACACCGTTACCGAGCCCTTTTTGCAACCTGATTTCAGCTCCCACCATCCCGTAGTTAACTCCATATTCCTGCTGTGCTCCAGGTCAGCTGGTTGATGGCGAGAAATTACAAAGACCTCATGTGCTGAACTCACGACACCATGACCAACTGTGCCGCAGTCCGAGTTTGAGGCATTGACACTGGAGTCTGCCGTACCTCGCAAGCTCCGGTGCTGTACTATTTTTGGTCTCATCCCCTTTAGTTGTATCTCCTCCATACAGCCTTTCCCCATTCTCCTCAACGCAGCGCCGCATCCACTCCACATTCCTCAGCTGAAATAAATCTCCTGATCAATATATCCCCATCTCCCCGACCTCGTGGTGCCTCATGTTCAACTTGCACTGCGCTGTGTGTGTACTATTTCTACTCAGCACTGCCATATCGTCTTAATTCGGCTGCATCTACGTGCTGAGCTACTGCGCCGCGATTCAAGATCCGGATCTTCGTTACCGCAGCTCGCCATTTATATACAGCATTTGAAGCCTTTCGCATCGTCTCCCCTCTGCTCTCCCCACATTGTTCCAATGTCCCAACTGAACCTTGCTGAATTCTCCCTACGATTTCTGATTTCCCGTTGCTTTCTAATGGATCTCTGACACAATTTAATCAATAGGAAAATGGGCCCATACCACATCCTTTCTTCAAACCTCCGATGCCTGGTGCCTAAATATTCATTTCACAATTCATGACATCCTTTCTGATTAATCCCGCAGGAAAGAGGACACCCCCAGTCATAGTGGCCCTAACTGTCCCCCAGAACGGCCACTGGACACCTTCCACAACGTGAAACGCGCCAAAACCCGATCCAACATTCCTCTTCCCACTACCCAGTGCCAGACGGCGCTTTTCTACATCCCCATGCCGAGTTATGCCTGCACGCTCGCATCTGCTGTCTTGGATTCTGCATTGGACCAGCGAGTTTTCTGTGAATGTTTCGGGTGAGCGAGGCCTTTATAAAGCGCTGGGGTTCTAAGACTGACTGATTTTTCCTTTGAAAAACATTGCTGCCTATTTGCCTTGGAAGCAAACTTGAACATTGCTGTTTTGTTCTAGCTGTGAGTTCCCTCAATTCCTCCTCATTTCGATATTCGATTAATATGTCCTTCAGGACGCCTGAACTCCCCAACACCAAGTACACCCTAACTTGCGTTACTCCTGCTGCTAAATTTGAGAATGAAACGCACTTCACATACCAATTCGACTGTTCAGCGTGCCATGCGCAACCCGCAGATGGAATGTCCTTAAACTGTACTTAATAGCTCCAATTTTGCTTCTCATCTTCCAATTTGTTCGTCTTCTTCCTCTGAAAGAAACAGAAGTCCGTGTATTTGAATGCTACACCCTATCGTTCTGCCAAAAATACCACTGACATCCTCCCCAAATAAATGAGGCAAGAAAACTCAACGTCCATGCAGCTCTTCGGAGTCAGTTATGACTCAGGCTGTATCCGATGCCAGCTTGACACGTTGAAAGGTTCTGTTCCTCTAACCTCCACGTATGATACCAGCTGACCGTCTTTTCCCGCAGCCCATAACGTAGCTCAGATCTCGATGTTCTTTCTCACTGCCTCCGGAACCATTGAGATCGAGATCTATGCAGTCTCAACTTTAAAATTCCTTCCTGCTTCTTCCGCAGTCTATCGGCTCGGACCATGAATCAACCCCTAAATCTAGGTGCACGAATAACCCAGGTTTCAGAAGATCTCTCACTGCTCAGCCATCGAATTCTTGACACACTTCCCAAACGATGAGCCAAATCAAGTTACGGGTGTACAGTCATTTGCCGGAGCGAAGCGAAGGTATGTCTTGTGTCTCTTAAAATTATCTTGGTACCGAAGAAAAGAAAAGAATCTAGGTTTTCTTGTGTCGTTTGACGATGCGGCAGGTCTCGCAAACCCAGTTCAAGTTCTTGTAGAATCGCTTCTCAGGCAAGCATTTCCGATGGTACTAGTAGTATCTGAGTGGTTCGCCGGCTCACAAAACAGTGCACAAATGATGCACGCACCCATGATGTTTCACAGTCAGGCGATAGCCATAGGCAGCCATTAGGCCAACATTAGGCGTAGCCATAGCTGCCCAGAGCGTGAGAGCTGTTACGATATCCGGCTATGTCCAAGCTATGTCATATAGCCACGCCTAGCCATCCATAGCCACACAGTTAGCCGAGGCTAACCGGATCTCGTAACAGCTCCAAATAGCTGCGACTATTATGCGGCTGAACCAAGGCTGAACGCAGTGAGGCTTGGTGCATCTCAGAGAACTGCTCGGATTAACACAATCATTGGCGCAAACGATGTGACCACACATGACGCACTCAAAGCTTGCTCAAAGCCTTCGAGTTCCGCGGCCTCACGTACTGCCCGAACCAAGACTGCGCACCAGCAACCATGACGGGCTCCCAGTCCGAGCGTGATATTTTCGCGGAAGGGCCAGCTGGAGTCGAAGTGGCATCATTCGACGTGGAAAAGGTGCCAGAACTGCTGGTTCCATGGCTGCAGGAGCGGGGAGAATGGCAGTTGTGGGGCGTGCCACGGCCCACCAGAGCGTTGATCAGAGGCGCCGTGGTTGAGACCGGAGACGTGGGGGGCATATGAGTGGTTGGTGCGTCGGTTGTTGAAGGTGCAAGCTCCATCCCGCTAGCCACCGGTTCGCCGTCGCTATGGCTCGAATTTCCCCAATTCTCAGAGCCGTCGATGCATTCCAGCGAGGAGTGAGCGAGAGACGGGAGCAAGTAGAGCGCGCGCGGTGGTGGTGGTGAGTCAGAGAACGTCGGAGCCGATGAGCGTGATAGCCGCGGCGTTGAGAACGGCGTGCCGCGGAAGTGGGGGGGGGGGGAAGCGCGGGAAAGGTCGGCACGCAGGGCGGCGTTGATAGGGGAGAATGGCTGTGGGGAGGCATTCATCGGAAGTGGCCGGAAATACAAGCAGAGTGGGCGGCTGTGTGCATCCGGGTATGGGAGGCATTGTTTAGAGGGAGTGGGAGCGGGATGGACCGGATGTGAGCGGTGTGTTGTAGGAGTGGGCAGGAGTGGGCGCGATCTCTTCCGGCACCGGTCGGATGTGGGTGAGATTGTGGGCGCGGAGTTCGGGTTTAATCGGTAGTGGGAAAGGGTGCGGGCGGTTGTGAGAGGAGGCAGCTGTTGGGTGTGAGACCGGGTGTGTGGGACGCTGCGGGGTGATTACGCGTCAAATGCGCGTAAGCGAACCATAAAAAGTCTTGGCCCTGCCCACGCGAATGAACGCGTGGACCGCTTTTGATGGCTTCTCCCACCTCTGCTGCAACCAAAAAAATATGATTCATATATGGGCGGGTAGCTCAGAATATCGCGAAAACGATCATGTCACAATATAAGCACAAGTCGAACTTTTCTGGAAATTCCAGACAACCTGACGATGTTGGGGGTTCAGAGCCTTCAATATGAGTTCATTGAACTGGAAACTTGAGAATCGAGCCCTTATGAGGTAGGCAATCATGGAAATGCACAGAAAATGCAAGGCAACTCAAAGCACTGCAGGGGTACATGGATCTTCCAAACTCAAAAATGTCCTTGAAAGATGTCTACCATTTTCGGTAAACTTTCGGAGCTCAGGGAAAAAAGGCCAAAGATATTGAGTGTTTTCTTCATTGATAGAAGATTTTCTGAGTCATAAAGTGGCTTTGCAGTTTCTCTCCCGGCCGAGAATTAATTTTATTCAGCATACCAAAGACGAATTGAACAATAGGCCGCATTTTCCATCCAGTCTTTCACGCTTCAAGAATCATTTATTTTTGACTCCAAGAAACAAAGATCATTTCAATCACTCTTTGGCCGGATTTTGACCACACTGGCAAAAGGGAGAAGACAATCTTATATTTTTCATCTTATCTTTGTTACAAACCTTAAATTTAGTGAAACAGGTAGACATCTTCGAACCTCGTTTTTGGGCCACAAAGGTGTCTGTGGACCCCCGCAGTGAAGGGAGTTTTTTTTTTTTTTTGAGTTTGTCCGGCAGGTCATGCGGCAGTGATTGAAAAATTGGGCCCTTTTCTGGTACTGTGGGGATTTTCTTCCCTATGGGACAGAGTTACTAGGGTACGAAGCTTGGTCTGTGGGGTAGATGAGGGGCAACATATCCCCAATTCACAAAAAAAAAATGAAGTGGAACAGATTATCCAATGACTGGCCCACTAATATCTTGACAAAGTCCCACTTCGCGGGGCCGCACACACTAGTACTCGTTCGAGCACTAAGTGACCCGGCGTCTCTCTAATATTAAGTCATGGATAACCTCTCATTTGTTGCAATAATTTTTGAAATGCATTTGCGGTTGATTTGCGGAGACAGAAACTTGTTCATGAGCTTATGGTTAGAAAGGGGCCATCAAAATATGTTCTTCAACTTCAAGTAGTCAACGGCTCGGTTGTGAAATTCTGTCATATCCACACCGCTTGTTCTCCATTCATTCCACAATGTTGCAGAAATTTTGCAGATTGAGCAGCGAACACCGTTGTTCAGCATTTCCCCCACTGATCTTTTCCATTTAAGTAAGTAGAGTATCCTGCAGTACTTGAAGTGAAAGCAGTTGAATGTTGTGCGGCAACTTCCATGGAACCGTGGAAGTCGAAATGATCTTTTTTTAGAAACTTTACGGGTATCCCGGGTTGATGCATATTCCTGGCACCGAACCAGGGATGGCTGCCATAACGGAATGATTATAGTTAGTGGTTACGATGGCGTATTGACATATGCAACATAACGCAATCATAATGGCGCAGAGTATGTCGGTTGAGGAAGCTAAAATAAAAATAACTTACGAATTTTCCCAAAAAAGCTTCCTACTGACAATCTTTCCCGCTCTGCAATCACAATGTTGAACTTTCGCACTGCTAAGCGAAGTGACGAAGATGGTGTGGACTCTCCTTGATGGACCAACATAATACAAGTCTGCTCTTTTTCCACCACCTCTCGCACCGAAAGCAAGCAACGGGTTTTTTCTCGGCTGGCGGTTGTCTCGTGTTCATCTCGGGTGCTGTTGTCGTACATTAATCCCACAGCACCTATAGACGCCGTCAGACCATTGGTGCAACCTCTTTCCGCCGCACCTGGATGAACAGTGCACTATTGGATGAGTGCCACGAATCGCCAGCTTCGGGACGCGGTAAAGGAGAAACCTGCCACTGCACAAGGCGGAGATGGTCATTAAATGCGTCATAGTCCAACCCCCCCCCCCCCTTTTTTTTTTGACCATGCGTCTCTCAGAAGGCCTTTTCTCCGTCGCACTCTCCGTCCTGAATGTGGCGGCCGCGTGGAACATCCCAGCCGAATATGCCATCACGCCGTCGTCCGACGGTCGGTTCCTCCGCGACGCCAACGGCCGGCCGTTCTTCTGGCAGGCTGACACGGCCTGGCTACTGTTCCATCGTCTCAACTACACCGAGGCTGAGACATATCTGTCCGATCGGGCTAGCAAAGGTTTCACCGTGGTCCTGGCCGTCGGCTTTACCCGGGTGGGCATCACCAGTCCCAACCGGAACGGCGACCTGCCGTCCATTGGCAAAGACGTGCGGCAGCCTAACGAGCCGTACTGGGCCTATGTTGATTCAATTGTCGAGCTCGCTTGGGACAATGGGATCCGGATCTGCATGGTGCCTGCATGGGGGCCATATGTGCATGACAGTGGTAGGCCTTGCGTCCAATGTATGCATACACAGGTGGAAGGACACTGACGGCATCCACAGCCAACAAACCGGGTGTGTTGACGATCAGCACCGCCCCTATCTTTGGGCACTTCATCGGCCAGCGGTATCCCTACCTCCCCAAGACCCTGGTCGCCGACACCAACCCCTGGTGGGAGAACAAGACGGCAGTGAAAGCCGACTATACCGCAGGCGGTGTGCCGCCCACGTACGAAGTTGTCGACTGGTCGCCCGTGTACGACGCCATCGCCAGCGGCATCATCGCCGGTTAGCTAGACGCCATCGCCAACAGGACAACCTGGTCGCCGCTCCTGACAATCCACCCAACGAACCAGTGGTTCAGTGGCGGGCCGCTCGCGCTCGCAAGCGCGTTTTTGGGGGACCGATCGTGGCTCACGCTCGATGCCTGCCAGTCGGGCCACGCCGACTTTCCGCCGAATCCGCCGATCCCCTGGTGGAACGCTTGCCGCGGCTGGGAGCCGGTCGAGAAGATGTACGCGGCGAGGGCACATGATGGCGCCCACGCACGGCCTGTTCTTGACAATGAGCCACACTATGAGAACAGGTACAACAATGGGAACAGTGCACACCCATGGTGGAATGCGAGCGATGTGCGAACTGGGAGCTGGCAGGTTGTAAGTCCCCGCCTATTGCTTGCTGATCTCCCCGTTTTCTTCCGATACGGCTCTTGACCACTCGTTTTCTCGGCAACCAGGTCTTCTCTGGCGCAGCAGGCCTGACATACGGGGCGAATGCGGTCATGCAATTTTCCATCCCGGGGCTTTATACTTCCGACGGTTCCGGACCGGGTGACTTCTGGCTGGCCGATCTGACGCTTTCCGGATCCGGTCAGATGCAGTGGGTGCAGAAGGCCATCAGGGACCGCGGGGACGCGACCTACTTCCAGCGCGTGCCGGCTCAGGACATCATCATGGGCGACGCAGGGGTCGACGATAAGAGGGTCACCGCGACAAGGGATAGTGCTGGCACCTGGATCATGGTTTACTCGCCCACTGGGAAGCCGTTTGCCATCGACACGGCGAGTCTGACGTCGTGTGATGAAGTCCAGGCGAGCTGGTTCGACCCCTTGGACGGGACGTACAAAACATTGGAGTTCGTCTGTCATGAAGGTCATGGGGCCTCTGTAGTCATGTTCACACCGCCGGTAGAGGACGGACACGTCGACTGGACGCTTGCCCTGGAGTTGAAGCACTATCCTTTGATTCGCGTATAAGTTGATCTACGTTGTCCGTAATCACTACGCACGCCGAGAACAGACTATCCACAGAAACCAGCTGAAGATCTATGGTGTACTGCAATGCTATGCACAGGGAAATGGCTAACCCTGCAATATAATTAGGTGGGTGCTAAATCCAGGTTCCGGCGCCCAACATATGCCACAAGTAGCCAGGCTCGCCTGCCGGAGGAAGGCTGGGCCCTGTGCGAGGGCCGATAGGAAGCGAACTGATTCACTGGCACCATAAGTACAAAATATTCTATTTCGAACCCTGAACTGAGGTTCAGGTTCAAGTTCAGAGATTTTGTGAGGTTCTCTGAACTGAATCTTACGTTCAGGTTCAAGGTTCGGTAAAAAGGGCCCCTGAACCGAGCTTTGCCAACGCTACACGGTGTGCCTTACCTCGGCGGGGTGCCAAGCAACGCCAAAGCTGTCAATCGGCTCGGTGCTTTCAAGCTGAACCAGTCAACGACGGCGAAACAAAAGGGTCATGGCCCGGAAATAGGTAGTCGAGGCAGACAGAATGCATATCTATTGAAAAAGAAAAATTGGCCAATATGAATGTGTCAGAAAACTGCAAGATGTCGTAAGTATCTGTTGGAAAACCTCACTTTTTCCGACACATACATTCACTGCTTTCAGCCTTACATAAGTATCGGACAAGCATCATTTGAGTGTCGGAAATGTCAAAAATAGCTATATAAGTGTTGGATGAATAAAAGTGCATTTGGACCCTCATATTCTTTTGTCACTTATCTGCTTTTTCTTTCCTGTACCACTCATAATATTCAGGGCTGCCACTCAAGCTCAGTTTATTGCCTGGGAACAACTGCTTGGTGAATACTTCATATCTTTAATGCATCAAATCTTCCGGGGCTGCGCCGACTGTTGCAGGACTTGACAAAGTAACAATGCCCTCTATTTGTAAGTACGGATGAAACGAGAGAAAATCGGAGGCTAATGCTGCACAAATATAAGGGATGGATGTGCAGTAACCGCAACTAAACCAGTACGAAAGAACTTGATTTGGATTTGAGGGTGGACCTTCTAAAATTCCCCCATGAGATCTTTCTTCTTTCACGAACTCATAATTGCCCCACTATTGTTAGTATGAACCCCCTCGGATTCTTTCGGTGATCGGATGGATGGATGTGTGTTCGATGATGGTATGTGTCATCTTGGTTCTCCAGGCGGTCCTCGGGGTTAGAAATATAGGATTGAATTGAGAGAAAAATGAACAGGGACTTCGGGGCGAAACCGGTAGACGGCCATGCTGCTTGTTTATCAACCAGGCCAAATAGTGGGAAATAGAATGAGCCAGAGTCAGATTGAATTTGTCAGAAGCGGGATCAAGTCCGTCATCGACATTGACCTGGGGCGCATCAGCTGTATTGATCCCTTCATGCGATTGTATTGACGGTACAGAGATCGCGAGTCCTTCTGCTCGAGAAGCCATCGAGAAGATGATGCGTTGAGATCAGCGGGAAACTCCTTACGGATAATTCTATTTGGAAATGTTTGGAAACACGGTTTCCAAGAGAAACCCCGTCAATCATTTGTGTCTTATTATTTGGGAACCTGGTTTCTGGGCTTCTCTCAAGGGGGCCCGAATAAGCGAAAATATGATATCACCTACAATTTTCTTTCTCAGCCACTCTGGTGAACCCCACTGAACCGGTGTCGGTCGGTACGCTCGCAAAAGGGAAATTCCCACGACCAAGTACGAATCCCATTAAGGACGCCAAGACAATGTTACTGAGATCACCGCGCGTGTGAATATCTAAACTGTGCTGCCCTGTAGCTGCCCATCACACCAAAAGCTAGACAGCGAACCAAAAATACACGTAGTGTCAAGGTGTTCGGAAACAACTGTAAATTCCGGCACCGTGGTGGACGAATCAGCGGATTCCGCCACGCGGGTACGCAAGGGAAATGGCATTTTATTTCAAGTGTCTTTTCCAACTCGAGCGCTGTGGGTGTTTCAATTTCTGCCTCCTAACTTCCTGACACGAAGGGATTTCTTCCTCGCTTCTCGAGCACCAAATGTACTCGAACCGGACGGGCCGCTGGAGTATCCGCTGGTGAAGCTCGTCCTTTTCACTGAGCACAAGGACACCATTCGCAGAGGCGGTGTCGCCTCGACATTAAAGTACCCGACTCTCGTGTCTTCTAATTTTATCCTGGGTCATCCCACATCCCATTCAGAAATTGCGCTTTTCACGCGCCAGGACACCAGGCCCTTTGTGTCAAGATTCCACAAACGTTCCAGTCTCACCATCAGTAACGGCGACGCCTGGGATCGACGACCTCTTGCTTCCGCTGGCGGGGCCAGAAGAACTCGATCCTGAAGTGCACCGGCAAAGACCGTGCGGGAGCCTGGTGCATCCATCCGACTTATTCACACGAAGACGCTCCTCTTTCTCTGCCACCCTCTGGGGCCGCGACTATCTCCGCGAGAATGGAGTGTATGAGATCGTCCGCGCGACACATGAAAATGAAGCGGTCGACAAGGTCTGCAATGATATTCAAATACCTTGCTCCATCTTTGATGAACGCGTTCGGATTTCTGAGCACATTTTGAACGCTTAGTGACGCTGCTGAAAGGCGATGAACCAGATGTGGACCCCTCGACCATTGCCGCTGTTTAGGGGACCATATCTGCATCAGACGACGAGGACAGCACGATCGAGGGAGTTTAGCCTGCCGGATCTTTGTCTAGATTATACCCACCCACCTACCTACCTACCTACCTACCTAAGAAGCGGATGCTTCTTAACATAGTAAGATGGACTATGAATCAGTCCACAGGTTTTCTCAGGCAAACGTAGCATGGAGACTTGTGGATCAGCGCTCAGCTCGCCAGTGCATGAAGAGCCGAGGCGAGCCTGCGAGAGTTGATTGATTTACCTGTTCCTGGTCTTTTCCTTGGCAAGATCATTTCGTAAAATAAAGCGGGTAATGCCGCCAAGCGGCACAGCCCGCTACCTTTTAAAAACATGATAAACATTTTTTCAGCTGCTGCACCTGCTGAAGTTGCGTTAAAAGGTGTAAGCAAGGCGAGGTAGCATCAAAAAAAAACCCCGCATGTTAGATACTGCAGTACTGCTTACACCCTCTAATGGAACCGACCAAACCAGAAATAACCACAAACGCACAGCCGATCGAAAGAAAACGAACAAGCCGAGGTCCAATTACGATTTATAAATACAATATCCACGAGTGAGTTATCAAAATTAGCTACTCTGTCCACCTCTACACACGATGCACGGCTTCAGATACATGTAACACTGGCAGATGCGGGCAGATTGAATCGCATTACATGAAACACTATTCAGAAGGGCTACAATTAATGGACCCATGTTCAGGTTTTCGGTTGTGGGAAGGCGGCCAGTGACGACGGTAGGAAGAAGTCGAAAGCTATGAGCTAAAGAACGTGCCAACACATAGCCTTCAGAAACGATCAGATGACACTGCCATGGCGGTTTCCGTGCCTCAATGGCCTCTACGCCGGTCCGGGTGGGATTCAGCTGTCTGCTTTAGGAAAAAAAGGGCCCACGAGACCTCAACCTAAGTAGATCAGAATGAGTTGAATTGATGAGATTTTTGGCAGGTGGATCGGAGCCGGAACGAGTCCTAAAAGATATTAGGACTCGTGCGGCATGAATTTCACAGGCAGAAATTGTCAAAGATGCGGAGAGCTGGATGTTGCAGAAGGTTTAAGCAAGGGCTTTGATGGTGGAGAAACGAGAAGAGGACAGAATTTCTGGAATTTTATGAAACACAGCTGACACGCCACAACACTCCAAAACAAGCCGACATCTTGCCGCTGCAGTTCCAGCCAATGGACAGAGAGCAATTGGGATATGTAAGTCGTTTTCCGGCTCTTACAAGGTGTTGCTGCTTACGCGGACAAAAATAACCGCCTCGTGATCGTCCGCCAAAACGATTTGATATAGGCCTAAAGGTAGCGGGAATCAATCGCGGTGATGGCTATCATCAGACATTCTTCTTTTGTTGCCAACGCCGCGCGCGAAAGCTATTAAGGAGACCCAATTTCCTGGACAGGGAATTGAACCTAGGCGGTATAAAATGGCAGTGTCCTTCGTGCTCTGAGGCTTATTCTTCCACATCACCCTCCTTCCCTCATCGACCAGTGGTTGATTTTCTTACTACCTTTTCCCTCGTCTAAGCAAAGCTTGTCGTTGGCTAATCTGTGCTGAGCACCAGAACCTATTTTTTCCCCCACACTCCCTCCATTTTTTGCTCGAGTCCATCATGTTGTTCAAATACGCCGTTCTTCCCCTGTTCGCCTCACTCGCCGGGTCCGCTGTCGCCGCTCCCCATCGTCTGGATGCGTCGATGATGGTATGCACATTATCTTTCCTCTCGATATATTCTTGAGCTAACTGTTGTCGTTCACCTAGCGCCGAGGCAGAAATGGCAACCAGGGGGCTGCGGGCGCGAACGCGGCCGCCATCGCTACCGTGCGCCATATTACCTGACCACCCTGAATTATTTATTTATTTATTTTCAGGTCACCGAAACCGTCACCGAGGTCGTAGCTGCGGCTACCGTGCGCCATATTTCCTGACCACCCTGAATTATTTATTTATTTATTTTCAGGTCACCGAAACCGCCACCGAGATCGTAGCTGCAGCTACCGTGCGCCATATTTCCTGACCACCCTAAATTATTTATTTATGTATTTTCAGGCCACCGATACCGTCACTGAAACCGTCACCGAGATCGCAGCTGCGACCCAGGCTGCCCTCACAAAGCGCCGAGGTAGAAATGCGGAGGTCAATGGTGGCGCACTCCAAGCTGCCGCTGGTGCCAAGCAGGGGGCTGCGGGCGCGAACGCGGCCGCCATCGCTACCGTGCGCCATATTACTTGACCACCCTGAATTATTTATTTATTCATTTTCAGGTCACTGAAACCGTCACCGAGGTCGTAGCTGCGGCTACCGTGCGCCATATTTCCTGACCACCCTGAATTATTTATTTATTTATTTTCAGGTCACCGAAACCGCCACCGAGGTCGTAGCTGCAGCTACCGTGCGCCATATTTCCTGACCACCCTAAATTATTTATTTATTTATTTTCAGGTCACCGAAACCGTCACCGAGGTCGTAGCTGCGACCCAGAGGAGGAGGGCGTTTTGAAAATGACATGTAAACTTGTTTTGAGGGGTTATTGCTGCGCATGGCAATACGAGTCTGGCCCCAGGTTGTTCGGGGCTGCATTTGGCATTGTCCGATTCGATGGCGGAGTTTTAAAGATTTAGGCAAATACGAATATGTAGGATGCAGAAAATGGATGGGATTCATATCTGGAAGGAGAATTCCTGGTTCCAAAAGACACCAGGTCCGAGAGAAGTAGTGTCCGTCTGTCTGGCCAATCGTGAGGTGCGGCTCATCCAAAAAAGGAAGCAATTGAGGAAACATTCACAGATTTAGTAGAAGCTGATTCAGTATCAAGCAGAGTATCATGGGCTGGATGTTACCACAATATGCAGCCAATAATTGCCTAACTGGTAGGACCCCTACGTATGATTAATACCTAGATATCAGGACCCCCCGAACTCCGCCGGATTCTAGGCCGCACCGCAAGGCGCAGGCCAATAATATTATTCCCCAACACTGTAGCTGTGGGCCCACTCGGCAGTCGTAGCCTATGATTTTGCTTCCACTGCTGCCCAATATTATAATAGTGGTGTAAATATTAATATCCGGGTGCGCAAGAGACGGCCGAACGAAGGTTCTCTCACACGCAAATATTAATGAAGCAGTTCATCTCGGTGCAGCCGAGCTAGTTGCGGAATATTATGGGCCCATAAGGCCTCCGTCCGGCCCTCCCTAATACGAAATATTTCACAATGTATCTGGCTCTGTGCAGCCGAACTCGTGATTTTTTGCTACTCAAATATTATTAGCTCAGTGCTTGCGATGCGGCCGAAGCAGAACTTTATAGGCTCATGAAGTTCCAGTACAGCCTCCATGTCTGATAATGATAGCACTCTGTGTGGATTCCGATACTCCTGGCCTAAGTTGTAAATTGTCTAGTTAACAGTGATTAAGGTGAGTGCTGGACCCTTCTTCCTCCAGCGACCCTTTTTGGATGTAATCTGTGCCCAGTCAAACATCTCCTGTGCATGCTCTGCAAACCGTCCCCACAAATCCACCTGTTTCTCTGCGTATGGCTTTAAACCATCCTCCCCGGTCTCCGTCGCGTCCGCCCGCAGTCTCCACTGATCCCACCGATAATTGAATGAGTTAACGGTCCACATCATCTCATGCGAGACGATCAAGTCCTAGTATTATTCCACCCTCCTGCCCAGCTCTCATTATCAGAAATTTGTGCCCTGCACAGCCCCGTTCCCGCAATGATGCGGGAACGGAAAAGCGACGCCAATTTTTACTAGGAAAATCTCACCCAAACCTCCAGCCAAGTCTTGGCCAAGTCCGTTCCTGCAACGATGCGGGAACGTTACAGCCCTCAAAAAATCGCTCCGCACCCTAAGAAAAATATGCGCGATGAATTCACAAAATTCGAGCAGCAATGCGCTCGATTTCATACTCCAACTCCCCCATTTTACACCCAGTCGAGTTCCACTCACACTGACATCTCATCAGTCACGCCGTGACAGAAGCGTCTCCCAGGCATTTCCGTGGCATTTCCCTTCTCTCCTCCTCCCATCATGTCGTCCCGTGCCAGGCCCTACCGTGCGCCCAAGAACGCAGTCCGCATGCCTAGCACCGACAACGAGTGAGTTCCCTTCCTCCCTTCCCCTATCTCCACCCACTTACCTGATCTACAGCGACGATTTCCACGACCCCACATCGACCAACAGCCCCAGCACCTAGTCCTCCAGCTCCTCCGGCCGCACCCCCTCGCTCTCCAGCGGGTCGTCCTCCTCTCGATCCTCGGGCAGAATTGATGGTTTTTTATCGCTCACTTCTTGGCCGATCACGGCACCGGCCAAAATTTCAAACTCCGTTGGCAGCTCGATCCCTTTTCCCGAGATGTACCAGTCTGTAACCAGCGAAAGTGCTTGCCACAATTTTCGCATTTTGGTTACAGACTGGTAGCGAGTCTAACCTATGTGTTGCCCCGACTCTTTGGCCAAATTCGAATATAAATTTATAATATTTAGGTACCCCCTTCATTCAAAAAAGGCCATGGCTTTGCATGCGATTTTCTATAAGGCTTCGAGACACAGGATGGGAAAAAAGTACTTTCCCGTTTCCCGTCAATCCAATCCAAAAATAAATGTATTTAATAGTGGTTCTACGTAGAATATGTATCCAGCCCGCGGCTCGGTTCCTCCCCTCCATTGGAACTGTTGAAGCTGCCTTTTAAGGCCATGCAGTTGTGCTTGTGCAGCCGGACCATTGCTCATCCGAATCGGATGTCGACAGCCACAGACAGTACTAGTAGCCAAAAAGCGAGTTGAGATATTGAATACACTCCACGGAGACAAAATAGTCCGAAATTTCAAAGACCTAGTGGAATGAATCTATATGAAGTTTGATCAAACGACCTCTGTCCAAACAGGAAATCAGTTTTGATCTCTGATTTGGTTGAACAGTGAACAAAGGAGTGATTTTACGCGTTGTTCAATCTGTGATTGACAAAAAGTACACATACCGGGATTCGATCAAGTTATCCTTATCATGTGTTTACACATGGAGGAATGCGCGCAAGCAGTTATTACACCTCCCAACAGATGGGCCACTCGGGTCAACCAGCCAGAATGTGTTGCCATTTACCTCTGGCACAGTCTCGCCAGCTCAACGAGGAGTGTTAATGACACAGCTTGCAAATCCTTCGAAAGTTTCGTCGCCTGTGAATACAGAGCTGCAGGTAACTCCCCATACCCCGCGACGGAGGCTCGCCTTCTCATGTGGGCTGCTTCCTTCCCCCTGGGTGTCGGCGGCGTGCCCATCAATCCCATCACTGGCACCCCGAGAAATTGCGCCAGAATAATTAAATCTTATGGGAAGTCACCCATTCTTCATTCTGATGTCCCACATATTATCTGTTCTCTTAACGAGATGTCTCGAATCAGTTTGCAGATATTTGGTCCCATCCCCTTTAGTCATATCTCCATTGCGGTTCCTCTCAATAGTTCTTTGTGCAATCTGATTTCAACTCCCACCACCTCGCAGTAATGATACAGCCTTTCCCCATTAACCACCACAGGACTCCGCGTTCACTCCACACTCCTGCTGTGCTCCGGGTCAGGTGGTTGATGACAGGAAATTACATGTGCTAAACTCGTGACACAAGACCAACTGTGCCGCAGTCCAATTCTGAGTCAATGACTGTGCCGCTGCGACGCGTAATTCACAAGCTCTGGTGCCGTGCTGTGCGGCCTGCGCCGCAGGGGGAAGCATGCTGCGGCCACATATATTGGCATCATCTGCGGTCGTATAAAAGGCCTCCATTCTTCAGATTTCTTTCGCTCCCAACCGGTGTCATTTCTTCCATTGACTTTGACTTCTCTCTGCACTCCTCAAATTACTCTCCAAATGCCTCAGAAAAATCATTGTGACCGGGATCCATCAAACATGAAACCTGTCGCTGACTGCCGTGTGATGCCCCAATTCATCTGGTTCCTCAGTCCGTCCAGTAGGCCTGGACTTTTGCAAGAGACGAATCCTATCTGGCATAGTCTGCTTTTACCGTCATCCACATTATCACCTACCTGGCACTTACTCTATACAACATCCCAGGAGGCCCACCCGACATTTAGTAGTCAGGCTCACGTTCAAAACTCTCGCAAGAGGAATCGGCCCTCACTGGCGCAGTCTTCATTTCTGTCCAGATCTTGGCGAGACTTTGCGGAAATTCTCCAAAGACACAATTTCCCCCTTCGCATTGGTGCAAGGGAGAAGCAAAATATGGAGGACTTGGAATCACCGATGAGGAGTAAGAGCCCTATCCGGCTGCTGAACTGGTCCTGACTCCCTATTGCCTTCATAGATTTATAATTCAAATGCTTGCATGGTAGTACTTCATAATGAAGCATATTCACCATCATTTGTATTGTTCAACTTCAACGGAATGTTTATTTAGATCCCCATGCTGGAGCGTAGCGAAGGCATGTCTTGTTCATTTTCATATTATCCGTAATATATGCAACTAAAAATAATATTGCAAGCAATAAGGGTGCTCAATTCTTAAATCCGATAAATCCAAACACTTTAGTCCAGATTTTTGACTAGTTACTGATGGCAGTTCTCGACACCAATTTTGATAGCGGCGGAGTTTTAATTACACATTTTGTTTACGCGATTCTATTTTGAGACACTCCGCCGTTTCAACTTTCTAGTTTGGGGCATACTGTACTCTACACTAACTAGATTTATTTGTAATACAAGTCAGTAAATTCTGAACCAAGTCCATGTTTAAAACACGCAGATCTGGAAAAAATAAGACAAACACATGTGATTTGGCACTCCAAGACTTGCAGATATTGATTTGAAGGCTCCACTGAAAGAAATGAGAATGCACGCGCAGATGAAAATGAATGAGAGCAGACCTAGAAAAACTCGAGTTTGGCTTGAAAACTCGAACATTGCACTCATAAATAACTGGTGCCATGCAATGGAGAAAAAATGCAGAATCTAAACATGCAATTAGAGCGCATATAGCCAGGGAAAGCCGTACTTGAACCGAAAAAGGCTTAATAGAATCACATGTACCCTGCAGCGTGCAGCGAGTTTTTGTTTCGATTTTGCGATGGAAAAGTTGAGACAGAGATTAGAACACACAGAAATAAAAGAAAAAAAGCGGTTTTTGCTACTTTTTGGGACAACTTGCTTGATTTTTGAATAGAAATTTGTCAACTTTGATGAAAGCGACATGTTTTTGCAGAGACTGCCAGTTGAGTGCAACTTCACAAAGAGACAACTCATCAAACCTGCAACCTTAGTGAATGACAACTTGAATAGTTGCATGACACAACTTCGGTGCTTTACGTGGACAGCTTTCAAATTCAACAACTTTGCCTGTTGTCAACTTTTGTCCGGCCGCAATTTCCAGAGTCACAACTTGGCTCAGAGACAACACAGGAGAGGACAACATTTGGGATGATTCTCGGCCTAAGTGCCTTGAGAGGTAATATCCGGCAGATATATTTGAACGGATAACGAGCCTGGTCCCACCTGCCTCATTCCGTCCCAAATCCTCTTTGATGATGTGTGTAAAAAGCAGCCTGTTTAATTGTGATGTGAATAATCACAGGGCCCAAATTCGGAAAGCCCTAATAGGATGTAGAGGTCGGTATTCAGAGATTCTAGTATATCTCATTGATATCTCATGGCCGATACAGTGAACTCCGGACTGTAAAATTCTGAGGTTGTGTGGTATCCTGGACATTAGAAGCAAGAGGAAGTTGATGTGTCGACGGATCAACTCACTCTTCAAGTCAAATATACTCCCTCTATCCCAGAATAGAACCTAAAGGGTAGAAATGATGGGGGTGACAGGAAAGAATTAATTAATAGGGGAGCTGGCTTGGGGCAACGGACTTTCAATTTGGATTTACCCTGGGAAATATTAGATTATATGAGGTGAAGTTGAAAATGTACCCGATAGACCATGGAGTTGTAGTTGCATCTGAAAAAGATGTTAATGACCTTGAACTAGTCTCCAACCAAAGTTGCAATTATTAAATCCCCAGCCTCAGGAAGTTGCATCACAAGGAATGTGGCTTGCAGAAGTTGCGGGTGTTGGTGCCTAAAGTTGCTGACAAAGAAAGTTGCCACTGAGCTTTGGGCTGCTGAAAAGTTGTCACCTTTTTTAAAAGTTGTCACTAAATATTGAAGCTGTAGAGCATATTCCAAGCCTTGAAAAACTTAATTTTTACACAGTATATCGCTCATAATACTGTAATTCGCTTTTTTTCACACCCTTTTCAAAAAACACACCTTGTTTGGGAATGACCGCAGAACAGATGCACTAACATCATTTGCTGTAGAAATGTGCCACCCTATTCAATCAAAACTAAATGTACCACTCCAGCAAAAATATGGGCCTCTGCCACCAACCCCTCATTTTTTTACGCCTCTGACCACAGTTTAAAAAATTCATCACCTCAAAAAAAAGCGCTGCTGCCAAAAAGTTACCACTCTGGGAGAAACAGTAACTGCTCTATTGGCCACCAGAAAAATACACTACCTAATACCAACCGCAAAATGAATACCCTGCCACAGTCCACTGCCTAGCAATATACTCTCTGAAATTGGGAACACCCCAAGTGGCTATGAGGGGTGGCCCAGCTCATTTCTGTACTGTATCTTCAACCTATAGCCAAATATAAAATAATAATTTCGAAGAATCCTCAGAGACTTTACAGGGACTTGCCTCTTGCATAGTATATTTACGTGTCTGAGGCCAGCCACGCTCACAAGACACAGCTCAATGCCGATTCAGTAGACTTGGACTCAATCTCCGGCTGACAAAAGAGTGCATCTGAAACCGCCTGCAGTTTGAGGATGACTCTCGACAGGTAATTAGTGCGCCAGGTATCAAGGAGGAATTTAAATACTAAGCTGAATTCCATAGCATGAGTTTTGCTTAATTCTGTAGTTTTAGTAGTAGATGCTAGCTAGTCAGGTGTTCGGAAGAAAGACGAAGAAAATGCTGAGTCAGTCTGGCATTCACAAATTCGAGAGCTGAGTGTAAGGTACAGATCACATATTGCCCACAGTGGCTTTGGTACAGTTTGAAAGAATGACAACAAAGCTGGATTGATTGCTATAGATCTTGGCCTTGACATTATGGCTAGATAATTTCAGCACTGGTTGAGTCAGTGAACATCTACGGTTGAAGCAAAAATAATGAGAATAGGAATGAAAAGAAAGACCGAATAGGAACCGAGGATTGACACTTGAGTGAAGCGGCGGAGCCCCACAGGAAACACCCCTCTAGAGAATACACACCCAGAGTAGTGAATATTTTGAGACCCAGTAAGTGGTTTATATTTGGCATCTCTCATGTTGTAAACCTTGGAGCAGTGGATATTTTAGAAATTTGGAGTGGGTAATATTGTGAACATATCAAGGTGTTCACATTTTGAAAGTGAAAATAGAGGTGCAATTTTTCTAGTGGCTTTATAGGTAATGCATATTTTTGTAATCCAGGACCTGTGTGTTTTATTGACCAATTGACTGTAGTACATATATCTGTGATCAGAGTGGTGCTTTTTTTAGAGTACAGTAATTAAGCAATGTTCCCAAGTGGGGTGAAAAAAATTGAGTCCGCTAAAGGAGTGTGGAAACCGGTCAAGTAGTATAACAAATAATAAAGCGGGTAAGGCCGACAAGCGGCAGGGCCCGCTACCTGAGATTATCTAAGCAAAACACAGGAGACCACATTAAAGCACTGTATTAAATCGAGCCTATGATTATAGCTAGAAGTATATACATTAAACCCATGTGTGAAAAGAGCGACTGATTATTCTTGGGTAGTGAGGATAATTTTTTAAGTGCTGCGACCTTTCTTCGATGGGGAGAGGTTGTTGAAGGACCTGTCTACAGCGGGGTCACGAGCTCTCTTGGTCCTGGGCATTGTTGGAGTCTGGACCTTCTCCAGGAGTACAGGGACTGACGGGTCCCATGTTTTACCATCACCCTTGTCGAGGATTGTAAGCTTGTCGACGTTGACATGGTATATCTGCGATGGTATCAGTCAGAGCACAGCATAGAATGGAATCAAATTCTGCTCACCTTGGTGTCGAGGAACTTCGGGTTCTTGTCCTTCATAACGTACGTGGCCAGGGAGATCTGGGCTGAGAACAAAGTGCCATGAATCGCAGTGAGAATGTGAACTTGGAGGTCAGGATCAAGAGTATTTACACGCCATTCATTGCAAACATCAACGCAATCAGGGACATCTAAATCAGGCGGAAGAGAAGAGGAGGGATGAGAGTTTGAAAACTATGTACAACCACCCGAGAGCACATGTTTAGTAATTTCAATGCGAATCTGATCAACAGCTGCTTTTTCCGCCAGTGGGATATGGTCGATCGACAGTAGAGTTGGCCTGCGATGAGCTTCGAACGAGTTGAAGAGGTCTGCAACAGATGCAGTGGAACGGCTTTCCACTGTGGCGGACTCAACAGTGAGCAAGTGTTTCCGAATGGCAGCCTTGACTTTGAAGCGAAGATTTCGTTGTCCAGTTGTTGTAACATTTAAAGCAGCGGCAACATGGCACAGGTGTTCCGTGGAAATCCTTTTATGATCAGCCGTAAGGACAATATCAAGAATTACTGCAGACATAGAAGCAGCCGAATCAATTTTTTTTGCAATGGCACAACATGTTGAGCAGTCAAGCTTCGTGGTTGAGTCGATATCTACCATGTGGTCTACGCAAGCACCTGTGATGAGGTGATGGATTAAAGCCTGTCGACATTGAACAAGACTCATATTTTGATGTGGGACAGTATGTAAGGCAAGAGCACGCTGGATTGCTTTTAAATCGGAGTAGAATACGGAGATACGTGAATGTGTGCAATGATGTGCAGTAAAGATATCCCGAAGGATATTGAACGATGGGGTAGAAGGCTTTGACACATGGGAGTGTACAGCGGTGGACGTGGAAGCGCAACCACCAGGCGATGAACCCGGGCACACACACACAAATGCATGGGCTGAATAAGAGGTGAGAAATGGCACTGTGAAACAAGGCATAACATTACACACCGTGCGAGGTTCCGACTTCGAGATCTCCATCAACATCCATGGCGCAATCATTATGTACGTGGTCGGCGGGAGAGGCTAACAAGGAGAGTTGAGAAAAGAGAAGTAGGTAGCGACAAGAACATACAGTGAGCTGGCTTAGTTGGGCGAAGATCGAACTGTCCCGATGAGAGAATGAACCTGGAATTCGGCAGAGAATCGCGGCAGAAATGAAGCCAATCACGGCCGAGGACGAGATCGAAGGGCAGGGACGCCATGACAGTGAGCTCCACATGCATAGCGCAAACAGGGTCTTCACAAGGCAGCGACAAGACACCAGAAGCTATGGAAACGGTAGTCTTGATGCCAGAAGCTAGAACTCAGTCCAAAGATATCGCAGATTTCTCGAGCTCAGCGTTGAAGGTCGTCGAGACTGCCAGGTTGCAGAATGTAGCAGAGGGAGGCATGGTGAGGGAAGGATGCCACCTCACATCGGACCACTCATGTACAAACATGCGGAATCACGGACAGTTACGTGGGTGGAATGACCAAGAGGAATAACTTTTGGCGGATGAGAAAAGTGCTTATGCAAAAAATAATGACCAAAATGTGATTTACTGCAGGACGTGAAAATAGGGCGCCCTAAAACCCTTACCTAAAGGTAGCGGGAATTAAGTTACGCTATTATAGCCATATGACCTATCTCAACGTGAGTCTTGTGTCTTTGATGCTTCCCATTTGTGGTGCATAATGGTCTGCTCCTTGTGAAACATATGTTCAAACTAAGGTGCAAATACAGCTCTAAGGCAACCATTTTTATCATTTACTCAAAAGTCCATCTTGGCTCAGTTGGATAAGAGGGCAGTTTCTCTTGGCCGTGCTCACCGGGTGGTCACAGGTTTGAACCCCAGGTGAAAATTGAATTGCACTTTTTGGCTGTTTAACCACTGTTCAAACGGCCATGAACGGTCAGTGTTGATGAATCACTGCTTCATTCAATTTAAAACATGATCTGTTTAAACAATGTGATACTGGGCATGATGGTGCACCGGATCAGATGGGGTACCGGGTCAAACACATATTACCTCGTTTTCCGCTCACATTCTGGTACTTCTGAAGCATACAAACTCTTCTTCTACATGTAATACACAGTCTCCATATACCTTGTAATATTTTTGTGTTCAATGCCTACACTACGCACAATTAAAAATCGCTTCTCGCGCAAATTTGCCTATTTGGGACAATCTGTAAACCTTCTCCCCCATAACTCAATTACTGCTGGCCTTTAGGTCGCAATTATTGAAGGGAATGACCTCATAGTATATGCATATTTCATACACATCAGAATCATGGAGAACGGACCGATATTCATGGCGGGGCATTTGTCAAGATCAGGTCACTGGTCACGATAAATTATACTTCGTCGCGATATATCTCGTTCCATTCTTCATCAGGAGCTTATTCCTGTTGGCAATGTGGTCTCCAGTGGCGTATAGCTACCAACAATTTTTCTATAATTTTATTCAGGGAGTCCTGAGCTCCCTATAAAAGTCGACATCTGTGGTTAGTTTCATCATGTCTCCCCCTATAATTGTCTCTTCTGCACATTCAAAATCATCCCTCATGGCTCAAATCGGTGAGATAATTTACTTATCGTATCTTTGAAGATGATTGCTGACTTGAATCGCTCCAGAAATCGCGGAAGACGCTCCCAGGAAGTGGACGAAAGCAGAGATCTATTCTTGGGACTCAAAACCAGTATTGTGAGTCCACCACATTATCTGTTGGTGAACCAGGACATGAGTTTCATAGACCCAGCGCTCTGATAGGTCGTTATTTAGGGCAGGGAGGCAGAGGGTAGGGTGCGGAGACGAGGCGGGGACAGTGACAGTCAGTGTCGGAAGTTGCCGAATTTTGACCCGCTTCCCCATTTTTCGTACTTTTTTTACAAAATAATACACAGGTATTTTAATTCGGCTACTAATTTTTCTCAAACTACATACAATGCATTTAAACTCATATTGGAAGGGAATGGCAGCTTCAGAATGTGTTCAACTACTCTACACAAAATGTGAATGAGAGAAACATTTCAGATGATCCGGTAGTGGGTCACATGCAGTACTGAGAATCCCTGCCGGCAGGGAGGAGGAAGACAGGGTAATTGAGTAAATCAGAAATCAATCCGGATTATCTATTGAGACAGTCTCGGTTCAAACGAGCCTCATATGGTTGTTGTAGTGGATCTGATAGGTATTTACGGAGTTATGAGCCATATACGACACCGGGGGGTGTCGTATCAAGTATAATGCTAGTCATATTATTTGTCAGTAAAATTAAAGCTTATCACTCAGTCTACCAAGAGAAATACCTTCATTGACATGAGCGAGCACTGAACTAAATGTTGAGTCCGCCAAACTCGCTGCATGCCGAGGATTTGTGGAAACCTATTGAACCAGAACTGAACAGCAGTTTTAAAGGCTTGAAGGAAATCATCAAAGAAATACCTTGAATCAATTTCATAAAACCATGATTTGGGAAGCCTTGGAGGATATGTGAGTGCTGAAGCCTATTACACCACACACAAGGGTAAGACATTGAGAGAAGATCACATCACTCGGAAATATGCCCTCACCGTCGACAGATCTCGGTCGACGGCGGTATGTTGCCAGCCGCCATCTGAGGAAACCTTACCATCACACTTCCTGTTGAGAATTCTTTTTCAGGTCGCGACTTGGTCACGACAGAATCAGTCGGCTACTCGTCGCACAGAACCCGTAAAAGTTTAGAACAACCGCGACGGCCAAGCGACGGGATATGGGCCGTCCTGTACTGTGTTCAGCCTAAGACTGGGGAAAGTCAGACTTGAGCCTGAATTGAAGACACTGAGAGTGAATATGCTAGTTAGACCATCCAGAGTCACTCTGATGTGCAGAGAGTGAAAGGGAAGGGCAGATCAGGATTGATCGCCGAAAGCGTCTGGGCCAAATACAGCCAAACTGGACATGTTTTCTGGCATCTGATGGCTCAAATCAAGTGGGGGAACTACGCCAGGCCATATATTAAATTTGAGTTAAAATCTATCAAGATGATTGTATTTTGCTCAACTGACATCCGCACAATCGAGTTCAGTGGGTCAATTCAATCAGGTTCGGCACACTCGGCCTGATTGATAAAATCACGATCTGATTGAGTTGTCAATCGGCCTGATTGTAAGTTCTACGGGCAATAGAGCATATTCACACCGCCCAAAAGTTCTCAGATATCTGCCATCACTTTTAAGCGAGAGTCTTGATTGATGTGACTTTGGTGACTGACTTGGCTCTCGCCTTCGACTTTGTGCAACGCCTGCGAGAAATTTTCTGCTGAAAAAAATTAGATTGAACAATAGGCAAGGCAACGGCGGTCCAGGAATTTCCTCGGGCTGAAATGGCCAAAAACTGCGCCTCTACTTCGCTTTTTGAGTATCACTTATTCCCTTTTGGGAGCCCCACTTTTCTGGCATCAAGCATCACTTTTTAGATCAAAAGGCGATTTTGGGCGGTGCGAATATGCTCTAATGCCAAACTCTCCCCTACACATTGTCCACCCATAGTTTTTCGGCGGACCACGACAGCGAATGGGACCAGGTATGCTCTTTGCCTCATTAAATTCGACCACTTGTAGCAGCATTTGAACATATACGAGAGCTAATGCAATAAGTGAGCACAAAGACGATAAGCTTGACTCTGCCAGACTGGGCGAACCTGTTCTCGGCAAAAATTACAGCTCGCTCTCATCTTTCTGGTACCCACGGGGGTCACTGCACTGCCGCCTCCACCTGCTGCAGATTCGGTTGGGTCGCATTCAGACATTTGAATTAATAAACTCACCACCATTCCTCTCGGACGGGGATACGTTCAGGGAGGGTCCATTCCCCTTCTCCACCCCGTGCCCGATCCAAAAACTCCGTGATTGCGCGCCGAAAAGAAAATCTTCCCTGTTCAGTGTCGTAATCCTCCTCAATAGGCAATTTCACATGTACGCCATCGTCTCGGAGTGACTTGAAGATGAAGTCGTAATAATCGTATTGGATACCATGGTTTCCGCATTCAAAATCTCTGCCCTCATCAAGCAGTGAGCTGAATGTGGGCTCGACGATAACGGTTAGGTTGCCTGGGATCAACCTAGACAGATATCATCATCAACGATAAAGTCCCGTGCATGTCAGCCTGGGGCTCACGGTCTAAGGGTCTCAAACTGAACACTCCAAAGACGCTCTTTGAAACCATCCATACGTCTCTGATGGGACCCCCGCGATACATCCTCGCCCTCCTCCTGATCCGGATATATAGGGTATAGTTCTGAGGGAAGCTCGCACATCGCCCCAACATCGGTGATGAGTAAATGTGTCAGTCGAGGGAACTTATCGACGACGTATGCGAGGGTTGATGCGAGGGTTGAGCTTTTAAAGATGCCGGCCGTTCGGAGGTGGGTGAGTGAGGGGAAACGAGAAGCTTCGTGAGCCACGTCACAGAGGTCGTCGAGGTCGTCGAGGTGGTGGGTCGGAAAGTCAGATATCGTACACGGCGGATGGTAAGCCTCGGTGAGGACGCGATAGGCCCCGTCGAGGTGGTGGCTTGGAAAGTTAAATTGCGTCAATGACGGGTAGTTGTGTTGCACCAGGGGCTCGAGCCGGGGGTCTGTCCACTCGGGGTAAATAGGTCCATAAAGTCCTGCACTGAAGTATATGTACGCGAGGTACGATAAGGCTTCGAGGGTCGGCGCCACCTTGGCAAGAACGCGATTCAACGGTTCTTCAAAGTCGCGCACCGCAGCCCACACTTTCTCGTACGTGGCCTTGTCCCAATCGATCTCGTCCTTGGACCCATCGGTGAAGATGTGGCCGTGTTTAGCGTCGACATCCTGAGTGGTGGAATCGGATATGAGCAAACGTGTGATCCTCGTGTCCGGATAGGTGTCCAAGTATTCGGCAAGCTGAGTGACCCCAGCAATCCCAGTGGCAATATACGTTCCAGCCGGGAGGTCGCTGGTCTCTGGAGTGAAGAGTGTGCGGTTCAAGTCCACAGTTGACGCCAGTCGAGCATGAGCAAGAAATCCAGCGAGAATAATGAGGACATCGAAATTCACTCTCATGGTGGGTAGGAGCAACGTCGATAGCTTCAGGGCTGTGACGGCGACGTGGTCGTTTCGGGACCGGAACCGTTGGGTACAACCCCCGCCGCAGCAAATCAAACACGACTTCCCGTTGGCACAGTAACACGGAACATTCCGGGTCTCTCCGATTCTTTCCCTATTATTGGTGACGATGCATTCATTGTGGTCCACAGAGGTGGCCGATTGGTCCAATAGAGGAAGAGGAGGGTTATACGGACAGAGGTTATACGGACAGACCCAGGAAAGCTGCCCCGCTGTTCAGTATTAGAAGGGCCCTGGCTAGGAGGACATGGATTCCGTGGTGGACGTTGAGAAGAAGAAGAGAGACAACAGAGCCAAACTCCCTCGCACCGCTTTGTCAACTTCGAAAATGTCTTGTCCTGAGCGTCAAATTCCATGACATTGTGTCCTAGCCCATATGATATTGCATGGAGCTAAACATTGGAATCGCCAACGTTGGCAAATAACAGATCCTGTTTCGGTCTTTCTGAGTGCAGCTGCTGCTAACCCTTCTCTCTGTGCCAATAACGCGCGCATTCCTTAATGTCGGAACCGAAGGCGCGGCCAAAAAATTCCTCATTTGGACACTTTTTGAATTTCGCGACCGATTTCCTTATATCTCGCTCAGTTTGTCTCAGAGTCCCTTGAGAACTATACCAATCTTCCAGAATAATTCATCCGCAATTAGTGATTGACTTAGAACTGCGAAAATAGCTTTCTTGCCACGGTTTGACAGTGGTGCCCGGTTTGAGCTCAACATTTTCTCCTGTGGTGGAATCTTCTCCGAAAGGCGTGAATTTTACCGCAACTGCCAATGGACGCGCCCGAGGCGCCAGCCCAGCCCTGGACGGATCACCCGGTCAATTCCCGGGCGTGGCTTGACAGTCTTCTGCGGCAGAAGTGCGGCCTGCCGTCACTCTACCCACATCAACTCGACCACGGCAACTTAGACCTCAATGACGGCAGCGATCTCTTCCTTGTCATTGCGCCGGGCCTGGGCAAGAGTATTGTTCTCTTCGCTCTTCTGATTGCTGCCCAGGCGCATGGAGAGAGAGGGATTGCTTTCATGATTGTGCCAACAAAGGTTTTGGCGGAACAGCAGGTGCGTGTTGTCAAAGATCAGCGACCGTCGAGCTAACCGAACGTACTTAGGCCAAAGTTGGGCGTAAATACGGTCTCAGAACCATCGCGATAAACGAGGACTCCGTCAGAGAAGCCGCTACAGGCGAGAAACGCGATCTCTTTGCAAAGTTGGCTGGGGGGGATGGTATTTCTGTTGGTATTATGAGCCAACAAATGCTCCAGGGCCCTAGGATGGGGAAGCTCTTGAACGAGGCAAAAACCAAATGTCTAGTTCGTTGGATGCTGTGACGAGGCTCACGTTCTTGACGAAGAGAGCGGGACCTTTCGAGAGCCGTACCGCGGGATCTTACATATGCGACCCCGTCTTCCCTCTAGCACCGTGTGGGCTGCAGTTACCGGAACGGCCACCATCTCTGCTGCCCTTCGTGTCGCCGAGGGGCTCGGCTTTCGTCCTGGGCAATATGTGAATGCTCGCTACACCATTGACCGCCCAAACGTCAAAATGAGGGAGAGGGAGAAAAATGTGCCGCATGGGTGGGATCAAAGTGGGGACGAAAGGAAACGTTGGGGAATCGTGCCATAATTTCTTTTCGACTTTGCAAGTCCGTGCGAACACATGAGAAAACTCCGTTTTGCACATTCCGGCCAACCTTTCAAGCGATTCCTGTATTGATGATGCCCGCTGGACGCACCAAGAATTATTCCGGTAATAGGTTAATTTCCAGACATGGTTCTGGGCTCATTCGATAAGCAGTGTTTGAGGATCTTGACTCGAATCCGACACATGTAAAATGTCTTGCCTGTTCTGCTGCATCCGATACACAGGATACTATTCTTCTGAAGGCCGGCCGAAATGCACACTTGAGAACAAAAAAAACATCTGAATGCCTTGACCATAATCCAAAGTGTGGCTGGACCTACAAAGACGCCCGCTGTGCCCGCTGCAGAGACTCAGAATCCCGCCTCCGTGCAACAGGCCCGCTCCACTTTATCGGCTATGTTGCTTGATTCGGACAGCGAAAACGAAAGTCATGAACCACAGCAATTCCACAGCCAGCTCGACGATATTATAATGGATGGAAACCAGTTCTTTGATGCCCACCGGAACGAGATATTATTCTCCGCTGGAACCGAAGAGAGTCTACATGCACACCGGCAAGAACTGCCGGAAGGAATGAGAAATCTTGACTATTATGACCACACCGTCTTCGGGAAAATGGACCAGGAAGATCCAACCGTATCTGACGCTGTTGCTGCCATAGAGATGGGTAAGACTGCAGTTGATGCCACGTACAAATTGTTGATCATCATTCGACAGGTTTGGAAGACAGCGGTGATGAATCCGATTCGGAGTACAGCCACAACGATCAGATTTGGAATCCGCATGGATCTAAAGCAGTAAGCCAGTTTTGTTGCAATGGCGAATATATCTGACAGATTTGCAGATGTTCATGCTTGATTTGTTAGACAATTTGCCACGTTTGAGACTCTCAGACGATCAGCTAAAAACAATCATCTGGGTGATGCGCGAATGCAAAACACCTGATGTCCCGTCGTTCTCTGCGCTGCGTAAAAAACAGGCCCAACTTACAAAAGATATCAACCTTCGAACTTTGGGTCATGTATCGGCCATGAGGAATGAATTTTACATGAACCACCCAGCAGAATTGCGCGCATTGGTGGGAAAATGCCACTGAATTTCTTATTTAGAGCTCGTTCGGTAGAAAATACAGATGCAGATGCAGATGCGAATTCCCTTATATAGTACTGTGAGAAGATGCAAATGATGTGATGCCAGTGTGATGATTTCGTGACCTTCCTGTGACTCGACGCGTCGCCCAAAGCAAGCTTGCCCATCTCTGAATATGGCCAAGAAGAATCCAGCTCCCGGTAAGAAACATATACAGTGGTCATTCCAACATCCCTGAATACTAATTAAACAGATTTAGA
Source organism: Mycena rebaudengoi (assembly GCA_029282285.1). Classification (NCBI taxonomy): domain Eukaryota; kingdom Fungi; phylum Basidiomycota; class Agaricomycetes; order Agaricales; family Mycenaceae; genus Mycena; species Mycena rebaudengoi. The sequence continues at coordinate 63,796 of JARJCX010000298.1, read as the reverse complement.
TCCTATGGTAAAGAAAAATGCGTGCTGGACGCATGAAGACATCTTCGCGCTGCTACAGTACCTCTTGACCAGAAAATCTACTGGTGGGGATGGTGGAAACTTCAAGATGGCCATATTTCACCCTAGCTTGGGGAGTGTCAATGCTGTCCTTACTAAAGGTGGCTTGAAGACAGCGAAGTCCTGTCAGGGAAAGTATTCCAGAGTCGTACCCATCCTCGTCACTTAGTTATTTCGCTTAGCGTTGCGGAAGTTCGTCACTTTGATGGGAAAGTGTGAAAGTTCGTAATTTCAATGAATAATTGAGAAAGCTCGTCACTTCAATTAATGCAACCTTCAACCCTCACACCCTATCCCTAACCTCTAACCCGAAACCCCGAACCCCGAACCTCTAACCCGAACTCTAACCGGTGAATACCCGCAGTTAGGGAGCGCTGCGCTTGCCCTAACTGCTCGAAATAGGTTACATGTGGATACAGAATGATAGCATCGAAATGAGAAAGTTCGTAACTATTCAACTGAAGTCACGAACTTTCACAGAATCCCATCAAACTCACGAACTTTCGCAGCGCTAAGCGAAGTAACTAAGTGACGAAGATGGCGCGGACTCAGTATTCCACGGTGTGTGTGTCCGATCAGTCTATCCTTGTTTCACTGAGCTGATTGTCTGCTTTTAATAGCTCAGATCCACTTACGACGTGATCGTCAAGATTCAAGGCAACTCCGGCTGGGCCTGGGACGACGAGAAAGGAGCCAACATCCAGAACAATGCGGCAGGTTCTTGGGATGCCTTCGTTACTGAGTGCTAGCAAAATCAGCCCAAAGGGAATAGAGGAACGCACAGCCTCACTCATTACCTTTAAATTAAAGGAACTGACTTTTGTTCAGTGGGACTGACAAATTTCACGAAGCATATGACTGCTAACCAGAACAAGTGATTTTATTTCGCATTTTTACCCATGTCCTCCCTGCAGACAATCCACAACAAGCGGAATCCGCTTCAAATGCTCGGGTTAAATCGAACCTGTGGTGCCGTTATGATCTGGCTGGTGGTACGGCGGCCCATAGGAAACCGACGAAGGTTACCGTGCGCTTTTCAAGGCAAGACTGTATCTTTTGTTTCGTAACGATATTGTTCTAATGTTATTTCAGCCCAGAGTTCCGCGTACACCGGCACAGACAATCCGCATCATTAAGCGCCAAATTTTGGCGGCTTGATCAGGAGTTCAAGACACCGTTGATGAACTACAAACTTCGACTGGTGTCAAGGACAAGACAGCTCTCTTTTGGGTTATTTTCAAAGCCAGAGAGATGCAGAAGGAACGACTGATCCAAGATCCTCGTCTGAAGGATAAAATCAAAGGTGATGCGCGTAAGGCGGTCAAGACCAGAATCAAGGACTTGATCCAATGGGAATTATACAACTGGGTAATTCTCCAGCCCGAGGCCCGATCTTCCAAACTCTCCAAAGATTCGTGTGCGCCGATGTTCAACTTTATTAATAGCAGATCATTCTCATGCATTCAATCCCAGCTGAACGTCGCCGACTGCGTCCAGGGGATCACTATAATATTTGCTCAGCGTCAGAGGTGCGTGTTCCCCCTTTTTTTTTCAATAAGTTCGTCAAATTAGGCACAAAATTGTTGAAGGTCTCGATCCACACCAGGATAGTCCATGTGAAATTCTTCATTCTATCCTGCTCGGGGAGGATAAATATGTTTGGCATGAGACGAACTCAGCTTGGGACAAAACCAAAGGAGATCGATTTGCAGTGCGACTGCAGTCGTCTTCGACAGATGGTTTAAATATGTCCTCGCTCCGGGGGCAGTATATTGTAAAGTACAAGAATGCATTGATCGGGAAGCATTTCAAGGTGCTTCAGCAACTCGGTGCATTTCATCTTCACCAAGACCTCTACGGAAAGAATCTTTTCGATCTCTGGAAAGCCTCGGGTGAGCTCGGAGCACTGTTACGGCATCCAGAAATTCGAAATCAGGAGCAATACCTTGTACGAAATTTGCGATATCGAGTTGAACTTGGCCTATGCTGTTTCGCCTCAGCGGGACCTCCAAATTTGCATTGACAACGTCTTAGACCTGTGGAGACTCATTGACCCCGTTCGGATTATGACCAAGTACAAGTTGCATGTTCTTCCGCATCTTCCCGGCGATGTCCGCCATTTCGGACTCCCCATTCTTTATGCAACGGAAGGCTTTGAGGGTTGGAATGGTGTATTCCGGCTGTGCAGCATTTTATCGAACCATCAGGCACCTAGTCACGACATCGGTATAACCCTTGCCGACATGGAAGGATTCAAGCACCAGGCTAGCGGTGGCTGGTGGAAGCCTGCAGGATCCCAAGCTTACATTCAGGCAGGGCACGAAATAATCGCTTTCCTCCACAGAAACAAAGAGCTGCAACGGCGACTTAGTTGGATGGATAAAATTAAACCAAAACCTGGTAAGTCACTTTCTGATTCAGTTTAAACGACTCAGATGACGACATGCTCTCCCAGGCTCAATAAAGCTCCAGTCACGCCGCAATGCTATCTCAGGGCCATGGCGTGACGTCCTTGGTCCATTGTAGTCACCGGAATGAGAGGCTCAAGGAGAAGGAAAAATTTGGAGTACGTGCAAATATGTTGTCTCTCGAGTGGGCGAAACAATCGTGGATATTCTTTAAGTGCAAGGTCTGGTCCCAAGCAATCCTGCTGAACTCAAATACTCAACTTGAAACACAGGGCACAGAGACCATATTGACTGGACGTATCTTCGATATTCTGAACCCGGTAAACGCTTCGACGAAACATGATGAGGCTAGAGTTGTTATGCGCGAATTTATGGTCTCCAAAACGCGAGATAATCGCATGAACATGCCTGTCCTCTCTCCCTCGCCCCAAATTTATTCAGTGGAACCCGCCGTAAGATTCCATCACTTTCAAGGCACAGAAATTAACTGTTTAAATCGGAGATCCTCTTCCTTTACAATGGGCAACATGATTGTTATGGAAGTAAATGTCTCAGTGTTGCTGGAGCAGAAAACACTGTTCAAGAGCATCACATCACTAATCAAACACAGACAGCAATCCGACATGTAGATACCGACATCTATTTCATCGACCTACATGGATTGCATAATCCCCATCTGCTTAGGGACACTCTCCCACGCAATCTAACAGCTCCAACCAATTATTTCTCTGACCATGAACAGAAGCACAAGGAGTGTGCTGCTCGGATTCGGGTCTCCGGGCCTGCCAAGCCTGCAGCTGCAGCCAAAAAATCGAAAGAGACTCGCGAAAAAAATAAGCAGACCAAGGCTGCTCGAGCTAAGGATCCAATGGAGGAACCTGAGGACTCAGAAGAGCCTGAGGATATGGAGGAGTAATTCGGGAGGGAGTTACAACGGTAATGGGCTGGGCGCATCTCACGGACCTCGCGAGAAGATACCATCCGTAATCTCAAATAAATCTCTCAACAATATCCTGTGAACATCACAATAAGCTTTTAGTAAGGCTTTGAAAAATGGTCCCCAGATGTCCCGGGGGATGTCGCGAAAATCTCCATCAGAATCTCATCAGATATCCCCGAGCAGAGGCGACCAAATTGGGGGTGTATCTTAGGCTCAGTTCTGTGGGCAGACTGGTGCTGTACACTTTGTGAAAGGAAAAATCTAAACAAATCAGGAAAAATTCTAGGTTTAAATTTAAATTTAAATTTTCCTACACTCAAAAGTGTACAGCCACCAGTCTGCCCGCAGAACTGAGCCCAAGATTACTAGGGTGACTTGGGCAACAAAAAAGTCTGTCTGCGTGATTTACCTCAGGACAAGCAGGCTCGGCTAAATGAAAATGCTGACATAACCCAAAATGGCATCAATGGACTCCAACGTCGAGAGACATAGTCTAATCAACATGAGTGGGGGGATGAAGATGTGTGGTATCATGGTGGGCAGCTGAGCCCCCGAGGATTAATGACAGCCCCCTCTCAAAAATGCGCCAGACACCATATTGGGCAAAAAATCGATCAAAACGGCGACGGCGACGGGAGTTGGGCATCGATGAGGACGGTGCCTGCCAGAAAGGTGCTTGGAATGGGGGCTATGGAATCCGCCTAAAATTTCAGGGAGTGGCCCCAACTTGAATGGAATGGGGGGGGCCATTCCATGCCTAAAATATATAGGCCCCCTAGACTCAGCTGAGTCTAGGTGTTCTAGACATACCTACACACAGATCTGTGCCTATGTAACTAGACAGAGTCTGTGTAGGTCTGTTTAGGCTCTTTGTAGCTCTGTCTAGGTCAGACTCGGTCTGCCAAACTCAGTTCGGGTCAGTCTAGGTCAGTATAGTACCTAGACAGACTCACCATCTACTTGTTGCGTCAAAATACGTTGCTACACATCCTCCCACAATGTATAGAAGTATTTTGAGTCATCGGAAGTAGCACATAAACTCGAATCTGGAAGCAAGATCTAATCACAAATTTAAAATGAATGATTAATGGTATCGTCCATCCGGCTTCCGTCCGACTTAAGAAGATGGAGTTACACCGATGTTTCCACACCTGTTCAAATTCAATACAGACGAGTTCTAATTGGCTATATAACATTAGCAACTCCCTTGCCGCCTAGCAGACACTTGCATCATGAGTCATGGACTAGTTGGGGAAACACCCGGTACATGTACTGGGCAGGTGGAAGAGGAGAAACGAAGGAGGAACCACGTGCTTGAGCCCAAAGGAGGACCTAAATGAACTCCGAGCGACAAGCCGCAAGCGAATGTTGTGGCTGGCGTTGTTGTGGCATCTTTGTCGTCTCACGTGCGATGCGCCGACGGCAGGATCAACGTTGATGCGCTGATGATCAACGGAACCCCCTATAAGGATTTTGGAGCGAAAGGCATAAAGTATGTCTGTTTTGCTCTGACTAGGCACCTACACTCACCCAAACTAACCTAGACTGACTTACACTTGGCTAGACAGAGACACCCGAACACAGCTACACAGAAGCTACACAGAGTTGGAGACTCCTAGGCAAAATATCTGTCTAGGACCCTACACAGGGTCTGCCTAGGGACCAAACACACCTAGACTGACCCTAGACAAAGTTAGGCTCACTGAGTCTAGGGGGCCTTGGAATGCAGTGATTCCTGCTTTGAATCTGCACTGAAAATATCAAATTCTGCATCTAAATCATTGGACGAAAATTTAACGTACGACCAGTGCACTGCGACCCAGGGCCAACAGTCGTTGGTTCGGATCAGGGACTGGAGGACCTTGAAATCCTTGTGCTCCCGGTATGGCTACCTGGGTCCTAACTTCTTGTTCGATATCGTTGACGAGATTAAGAAATCCCCTCTCCGCTCTTGTGATGAACGATGTATCAGCAGTACCTGGATGTTTTGGAGAAAATCCTGACCTGCTCAGTATTCCAAGAAAGAATATCATTGAGGAGCCACCCGACTTCAACCACCGCATCATGCAATTCCACGACCTCTCGGCTCTTGATAATCGCATCATCGACGTTGAGATCAAAAATAAGTTTAGCAGAGTAGTTGAAGATGGACGGGTGTTTGAGAAGTCCTCATGTACAGACCCCGTAAAGTGGAAGGCAGGCTTCAGATGCAAGACAATGCGATGGTAACGACACGAACATCAAGCTAGAATTGTGTAACATGCGGATGAGTTTCAAAATCATTTCGAGGTCCTCTTGTGGTACATTCGTCCACGAATAAAATGCACGTAGAAGCCCATCACGGACGCCTTGGCCAGGACGAGCCGTGACGTAGACGAACCGCTCCAGTAGCGCCTGTTTCGAGGTTGGAAGTGGACCAGACACCGAACCGAAATCTGAGACCTTTCCTTGTCATTATCAGGACTCCCCGATGTTTTAAAATTTTCGGAGAGAATTCCTATTGGAGGCATGGTGTCGGGTAGATATTCTCCTCTCTGGTATTTATTCTATTCCTGAATTTCGTCGGCTGTGTGGGTGGTCCCATCCCTGGTGGGCCCAAAGCGCGAGCGAACAGTCGGCAAGAAGGTGGATCAAGGGGCTTTTTGGCGGTTCTCGGTTTTAAGCTGTTAAGTCCAACTGCGAACGTCCATGAATTTTGGTATCTGTACTAACATTTGAGCCGTTAGAGTGTCAGTTGCATCCGCAACACCGTTAATCATGGAAAATTTAATGGCCAGGACCAGCCGTTATGTGCATGAACGCACCAGACACTGGATTGACCTTGTTGTTATCAGGCTTGTTAGAAATTTCTGAGATACTTTCTGCGGGGGAGGTATATTACACTCGCGTGGTCCACAACATGAACAGCGAGTTTGGAAGTGTCGGGTGGATGCGCGCAGACTCTCTGCCTCAAATTTCGTCAGCTGTATGAGTGATCCCGTGATTCATGGCGGCCCACCGGGCGAGCGAACAGTCGGCAAGAAGGTGGATCAACGGGCTTCTCAGTGGTTCTCGCTCCAACGCAGTTAGGTTCAACTGCGCACGTCCACGATGTAGGCATCTGTGCGAACATGTACATTGGAGACGTTAGAGTGTCAATTATACCCCTAAACTTAATTGAAATAACTTTCTATGCGACGGTCTATCAAACTCCACATACAACCCGAATTCACCACGCTACTATATTCTTGTTCCAAGTTGCCTTAAGGAGAATATTGGCGGTCAGGCACCGTACGTAATTGACGGAACGTGTACGGCACTGTAATCGTCTGTTGAATTATTACACCTGAGACCTGGATGGGCGGATCTAGTCGTTGTTTAAGAGCGGGCCCTATGAGTTCTTTGACTGCTCTAGTACTATGACCAAGTGTTCAACTAATACGTGACACCTTTTTTTTCTTTCTGATCTGTGCCAAAAATAGCCTTAATTCGACAACCATCCCGGACGTCGAAAGACTGAAGTACAGTATATTACGGGTCAATGACACAAACAAATAAAGAATGCCAATAGTGGTGCATCCAGAGCTTTATTTCTTGATCTGAGTACACAGAACACATTAATTTTATGCACTTCATGATCCTACACAAGTTGGGAATCTTTGAGCTCCAAGATTATAGTGGATGAAGCGGCTGATTTTGCAGGTTCCTACCCAGCCGCGGTTTCGAGGTTCAAATATACAGAGTAGAGTAAACGGTTCATACAGAATCGAGTGACCGGAAAATACGGACCGATGTGACGGCGTGGAGAGGTTCACCTCAACTTTCTGTCACTCATCACATCAGTCACATCGGTCCGTATTTTCCGGTCACTCGATTCTGTATGAACCGTTTACTCTACTCTGTATATTTGAACCTCGAAACCGCGGCTGGGTAGGAACCTGCTGATTTTGTGTCATTGACCTGTCGGCCCAAATGCTCGACCAAACAATGACCAAACATTGCAGCAGAAACACTCCGCATTGCTCTTGCAATGTCTTCTTGAGAATTTTGAACATACAGAATTATTTTGAGACATCTGAAAGTCATACATATGAATTATTGTGGTTATAGAGGCAGAACTGGACCCTAAAAATATTGTGGTCCGTGTCATTGACCCGTAATATACTGTATCGCGCTTAGACTGCATACCTTCGCTGAAGTAATTGGGAGGTGGCATTTCATATGACGAGGAGAATGAAGCAAAGAAAGCCGACTCCTGAGAAATTGATCTTCGTGGACTCGTGGATATTTGTCACTGAACATGCCATTAGAAGTTTCACTCCGATCCGTAATTAAGATGAAAGGAGTAACTGGGCCCATGAACGCCCTGCTGCCGCCGTGGCCAGTAGTCTACATAGATCTTATTCTTGACCGCAGTATAGCCGCCTGCCTCTTAATAAGTATGTGTACCATGCAATCCATCCATCATCGAATTCCATGATTGTTTAATTAAGATGAAAGGAGTAACCAGGCCCATGAAAGCCCTGCTGCCGCCGCGGTATGCGACAACTTTGTTTCCTTCCCAGAAGTAAGGTGACTTCCGCTTCCTCACAGACTTCTGACGGCTTTCGTTCGTTCCAGAAGCGGGGCGACTTCCGTTCCTTTCCAGAAGCGCGGTATCCTAAGATCCTTACAAAGTAGATGAGTTAAATTTAAAAATTGGCGCTTTGAACGTATCCCCTCGACATCAGTCTAAGTATTTAATTGGAAACCTTTCACACAACTTTCTCATTCACGCAACTATGATTTTGGGTGACGTGACTATTGCGGTCCACCAATCGGCGAGAGCATAATGTGCCGATTTACCGTGGAAGAAGTGCCATCACAGATTGGCGAAGGATATGCAATGGCGTTTTTCTGACTTACTCTTGAACGGTCTGAATGTACGTGCCGTACCCGTGGGCGAGGGTCTGAGAAAAAAGTTGTAATCCTTCTCGTAACCTTTTCCAGCCAATCCCGTAGCGCAGAAGCTTATGTCAATGGGACACTATTCCCAGTGTCCCTGGTATATATACCGCAATGCGCTATCAAACAACGATATCCCAGATTACCTCTCATTGAACAATTCGACCTTGGATATTGACATCTCAGGTATCGTATACCAAGTTTTGTTTCTTCAAAGCGTGCTAAATTATGCTCAGAAGACAATGGCCGCCGTACTTCCCTCGACTTACTTTGGTGCCGGTGCCACTGCTATGCCACAGGCAAATGCTTACTGTGAAGCTGAATGCTAATTAAAAGGCATTAATTGAATTGAAAGTCTCAACAGAGGGTCTGGAATGCTCACACTGTTTTCAACTTGGACATAGTTGTGAGGGGAAGAAGCTTGAAAGCCAGGAAGCCAATCTTATATATATCAAACATCCACGCCGCACCAACTCCAAATGGCAATACAACGTGCATTCTCGGCGTCGCTCTCAGCGCTTTCATCAGCGCCTATCTCGCACCCCGAGGACAAGGTGCGGCGGAAAGGTGACTTTCCCATCGATCTAAATCTCCGTGTGAATAGACCGACTCTTCCGTACACCAACATCGGCGAATCTCACGCTGGTGCCATGTTGCGGAAATCATGCATGCAACGTGGCCTGTTAATTATAATTGGGACCCAAACCCAAAAATACAGAGGTTTCGCTCCAATCACCCGGTGGTACAGCTGTCTGATGGTGGCCCGGGCGTCTTTACTTCCCGCTCGGTGATTCGTATCAGACGTTTCAGAAACACTTGTGAAGCTTTTTTGGGCTTGTTCAAGCCCCAAAAAGCCGGAAACAACTGAACAGTTGGGGAAGCTGGCAACTTGAAAAATTCAGGGTCATTGGCAGTTTTAATCATTACCGCTATGGATAATTCTGTGCTTCTGACCACTCTTTTGTAAAAACCCAAAGAGTCGACAAGCCCACAAGCTTTTGGGTGAAAAGGCTGATGCGGAATCGGGGTTAAGATGCAATCTAGGCAGCTTGAATGTTGCGTGATCAAGAAATGGAAGTTCAAACATAGAATTTAGGCGCCAGTCCGCAAGAAGCGCCGACAATGAGCGTCAAGCAAGGTCTGTTTTCTAGCGCCCCGTGAAGCGCGGACGGTGTGCGAGCATAGACTGTACTTACGGTATCATTGCGTCCAATTCGACCCATTGTAATCTCTCCAGACAGTTCTGTTTCCATTTCGTAAGTCCAAGATAGAAGAAGGTACGGGTGCCATGAGGGGGATTTTTCCTTGCCAGCGATCCCGCAGATTCCTTGCGCAAGCGCGATGGTCGTAGTAGTGATAGAAGAGAAAGGTTGAACGGTGTGTATTCGGGGCGAAATGGACAGAAATTCGTATGTCCCATTACTCCTGAGATCCTAATGTTGTTCGCTCCTGGGGCTGTAGTGTCATTCGCCAGATAGAGTAAGTTCTTCTGAAAGAAAAAAGACTTACACCCTGAAGAAAGACATAGTCACGTAGTGATGAACGCCTGCAAGGGAGAGTGAGCGCGAATTGGCGCAAAGGCGGGATGTGTCCAACTTTGACTTCCTCAGCTGGTACTATCAATCGCCGGCACCTCATCTGCAATACCTTTTTGACAGCTCATTCCTGGGCTCATTCGGGATATATGTACCCTCGGCTTTCTCAAGTAGTATTCAGGATATAGCAGCATGTTCAATCCGAAATGGCGTAATATTTGAGCTCGGATTGAAGGTGTATGAGGGTTGCCGAAAAGCATCACACTTTCTGGTGGATAATTAAGTTGCCCTTTTGATTTTCCAGTGGTCTCAAATATTCTGGCGTCTCTCTATAAATTGGTCCTGCGTACTCCATCCTTTCGCCCCTTTTTTCATGTGCGAGACGGACTTGAATCAATGTCAGGCATAGATAACGAGTACAGCGAATGCCGCAGCTCGGAGGCCCATCTCTTAGGTCGACAGTGCGATGAGAGCAGGACGAAAGAGCGAGGTTGTTATCCGGTGCGAGTTGGCCCGGGACAACCACTGATCCGGTTTACGTATGGGTTAAAAATAGAGAGATTTGCAAGAGATTTGTCGCAAGACACTTGAAGGAGAAAAACAAGCTCCATATGGCTGCCAGAAATAATTTTGAATCGAAAATTCTCTGCAAATGCAGATATATATCTTGGGCTCAGTTCTGCGGGCAGATCGGTGGCTGTACACGCTGCCCGGCTTTCTCCAGAGTGTACAGCCACGAGTCTGCCCACAGAACTGAGCGCAAGATAAATATGGCGCTGCAGCATATACTGAATAAAAAGAAAGCCCCACTGCTCCACGGATCCTTGATCAAATTGCTAGGTCCAAAGGAAGAAACTGATCCGAACCGACCCCCCGATTTTGTCCCCGGGATTTCGGCCATGTAAGGACCCTCCCCGGGCTTTAACGGGCTTTTGGACGGGTTTGGCCGGAGCGGACCCAAAACAAAGCTAAATGGTGTTGGGTGACAATCAAAGATGATCTCCTGAACTTTCCGGACGTGCTCCAGGGGGTGTCCCTAGGCTTGGCCGACCTCGACCAAACAGGGACCCCCGTTTGGGGAATTATATCTATAGGCTGCATCCTGACGTGTTTTTGTTAGCTTCAGACCCCGACACCCCCGTTCTGCGCCGGGGTTCAAACTCCAAATCTCCGTTATTGGCCGCCAAGCTAGGGATGGACTTCCAGAATTTCACTTTCTACCTTGTTTCCACCATGAAATGCTTCGAAATCATTGGGACACATGGAAAGACCAGTATCTGTGGGTCCCCGACTTCCTCGGCACAACGGACGAACAAGGCTTGTCGATAGGCTGTTCCACGGAATGTACGACATCCCCGGCGAAGTGGAGCCATTGGCATGCCACAACGGAGGACTTTCAGGGTATTTCATATTCACTGCGGGTGGCCGCTATTACAAGTATTCCGACGAGCAAGTTAGCGAGATCGAGGGCGAGTTCACGTCGAAGGACGACTTTCTGGCGCGGGGGCTGGCAAACTATGGTGAAATGACGCTACACAAAATAGCCCCGCAGCAAAGCCCTGAGAACGAGATGCTTATGAGGTGGATGCCCGGATTTTGAGCCCAGGCTTGCGATGTGTATGTATTAGCACGATATATAATTGCAGTTATGCACCCAGTTGGCTGCAGTTGGGCGTAGACGATGGCATCTTGAATAAATTCTGTTATATAACATCCCGGTGCGCGCCGGAATACTTCTCACCTGTGGCCCTCAAAACGTTCGGTTAAGCAAAGGTCCTTGATCGACACCGAGCTTAACCTCGCAACTAGACGCCTCACGGAATGGATGCATTGGCGTTTCAGGTACAGGAAATTCAATGGAAGCGTTGAAGCGCGGTGCTCGCTGTTGGTTACTTTGCACGGTGGTTGCAACTCCTGAAATGTGCTGTAGAGGCGCTATGTGGAGAGCTCCCAACTCCCCCGCCAGTCTTTAGGCTCGCTCACACTGACTTCAATGATGGCAATCTCTTAGTCTCATCGGCAGAGGATGATCCCACCATGGAGAATCCCACCATTGTAGCTAGCTTATTCTTGAAAGAAATGTGGCTTTGAATTCATTGCTGCGTCAATGGGGCTAGAAATCAGATTCTCCCATGACCGATTTGGAAACTATTGTTTCCCTTCCTTGGACGCACATTTCCCCCACATAACCTAAAAGCCCTCGGTCTGCATTGGTTTACTCTGTCTGCATCAAAAGTGTCTGCATGTCTGCACCGATGCCCGCATAAGTGGGAAAGGATTTCAGGTACTAACATTTTATTACCCAAAATTAGCCCGGTTGCAGAGCGCGGTAGGTAGGTAGGTAGGTATTACACGGCATTGTCCCGCTTAGGAACGCCGGTTTGGGGAAGTATCCCGGTATACAAGCAGGTATTTATGTACACCATCGTTCCCCACCTCCATTAGTCTTCCGAGCCGAGCTCACGCACCCAGTTTCCCGTCACGCTGTAGAACCCAGTCGACCAACAGAAGCAAAATAGTGAAACAGAACATTTGTACCTTTAGATCAGTCAGCCCATCCGAAACAAGGGAGTTGCGTAAAAGATTTCAAGAACTTCATGGGCAAATTTAGCCAGGAGAGCGACAGTTGAACGTTCATGAAGTATGGATTTGAAGAAATCAATTGAATTCTCGTCATCCAAGCGGCGGCGTAAGCTCGGTGCTGTGGTGAGTAATTTTTCCAAGAATATGGCTCTCAGGGAAACAACCTCGGGCGATGAATCACAAGAAAAAAGCGCATGTTCGGGAGTTTCAACTTCACTACGGCAGAACCGGCAGACCCGTCTGGAACGGTCGTCTTCTCGTGGGTGCTCATGATCCACATATCGTAACACCGCGACGGCGAGTAAATGGGTTGACAGGAGCAGTGAGGTAACATCAGATCCTCGCACGACGGCCACAAAAGCCCGACAAGGCCAAGATCTATATCACAACCTGCCGGCGGCTTGAGGCCCAAAGTCTCACTAAAAAAGTTGAAAAATAGTGGATGATTCCTCGACGCTGTTGGGTGTGTTGCAGGAGGTGCTGACCCAGGTTGAATACAGTGAATGTCCGGTGTAAGCAGGTTCACATCAGAGAGTTCGGGGCCAAAACACCTGTGATGCCATTGAGTTCAATTTGCCCACGCTGCCCAGTTCGCCGCCAACGCGCCAGGAAACGAACGTCGAAAATGTCAAAGGGTTGATCAGCCAATGATCAGTGAGCTATTTACGGGCTCCGTTAAAAGGAAGAGCAAGCGAGCCTCGAGGCTCAGAAAATAATGCTCCGACTCGCGCTCTTGGCATGCTTTGCCAGCGCTAATGCATATGTTTGGCCTAACCCGGCGCTCGAGGAACTCGAAGACATGCTCTACCTGCCAATTCCAGGCACCAGTGGCATCAGTGGCGTCGCAAGCTTCGTTAACCCCTGTGATTTCTTCTCTGGCGCGAATCCCGATGGTCTCTCAGGAAGGTCCAACGCCGCAGACTGGATACGCACAGTGAGGCACATTTATTGTTTCTGGCAGCTACGCACTCTTACATAGCTCAGGCGTACCACGACATGGCGACGCATAACATTGAGGACGGCACGGGAGGCCTGGATGCTTCAATCAGGTTTGCTGAAGAACAAGAACGGCCGGAGGTGTGTTGTGTTCCAGGTGCACTGGAGTCAAGACTGACAAGTCCCCCTCGAAGAACGTTGGTGACGGGTTTGGTAATACTGTTGGTGTGCTCCGCAGCTTTACCACTCGCTACATCTCCAGTAAAATACCTCGCACGTGGGTATTCAGCAGAACCTGACCGCCTTTCAACTCCACAGCTGCTGACCTCATCGCGCTTGGAGCAGTCATAGCCGTTGATAATTGGTGAGCTTTTTCTCTCATCGTGGCCTCATCTGGCGACTCAATTGTGACTCCAAGTGGAGGTCCTCTAATCCCTTTCCGAGCAGGACGTGTGGACGCCACAGAGCCTAACCTGCCCGGCGTTCCTAAACCGGATCAAACCCTCGACTCACACATCGCCTCCTTCGCCAAACAGGGATTCACGCAGGATGAGATGATAGGACTCGTCGCATGCGGGTCCGTAATTTCTGCTCTAAAAACCTTTCATTGATCCCTTGCTTTCAGACACACGTTCGGCGGTGTCCAACATTCTCTATTCCCTGATATTGTGCCCGAGTTGCACGACCCAAACAGCACCGCATCTGTGGCACATTTTGACACAACCCACCTACACTTTGATAACAATGTGTACGTAGCTGCGCTCCATCAGAGGTCTACACATCGTGACTTCAGTACAGCGCAACAGAGTATATTTCCGGCACCACTCAAAATCCACTGGTTGTAGGTTTCAACGACACCACAAATTCAGACAAGCGAATTTTCGGCAGCGATGGCAACGTTACTATGCTCTCGTGGGTCTCCTGCACCTCGCGTCGTCCTGTCACAAAATTTGACCCCACAGATTCTCCAACTCGCCCGAGCTATTTGCTTCGCGCTGCAGCGAGCTGTTCGCGCGCATGCTCGATACGGTGCCCAGCGGAGTCCAGCTCAGCGATGTTATCACGCCGTTGCCTGCCAAACCTCACGACGTCCAGTTCAGCCTGGATGGTGACGTCCTGAACTTTTTAATCCGAGTTAGGGTATGGAAACAATTAGTCATGACGCGTCTCTTTCGTTAATTCTGTGTCTATAGTTCTGGAACTTGCCCGACAATCCTAATCGCGTGGCGCTGCTTCTTTGGGATGACCATCTCGGAGGTGTTCACAATTCCACCCTGAATTCCGAGTGGGTGCAAGTTCAAAGCCTCCCCCATGGAGTAGCTACCGAGTATATCGGCGGCGAGGATACCATTGGCGGCGGCCTTTCACTTGACGCCGCGGCCGGTATTACCAACTTGCGGTTCATGGTTGACGGCAAACTGGAAGACCAAGGCGGTGTCGGATTCGTGGTGCAGGACGCTGTTGTATTCTCCACAACCTCGTGCTTTTTCAATGACAATTTTACGGCCAAATACAACGTTGCAGTGCGTGTCTTTGTGCTATTTATATATGTCGCACTACTGATCATGACCCAGTGCAGGTGCGCAAAGACGTGAATGTGGCGAGCGTGTATGTCGAGACTGAGGAACGCGACGTGTCGGGGCAAATCAGTGTCACCGAGTCGGACTTTTTCTCGCCCGACCCCACTGTCGCAGTAAACTCCGCCTACTCTATTTGGACCGCATACCTGGAAGGTTCTCCTAACACTCGCTACGTTGGAGCAGAGATAGAGGGTGTCAAGTTCACAGTGAACCGCAGGATTACCACGTTGCCCGGCCTTCCCTCTTGCCCATCCTGAGTCCGCCGCCGTAGTGACTCGGAGGTTCTTGTCGCTCGTTGTCATTTTCTACAATAATTATATCAGCCTTGGAGGGTGTCATTCCTCTGCAATACCCAATTGATTATGAATGGACGTTAGAATACACATGTACGTACAGAGAGGGAGCCATGAAGGCTGCCTGGTGCAATCACTGCACACATGGGCTAGGTTATCTAGGTACTTCAATATAACGGCGCTTCCCACCCGACTACCCTTTAACGCCATCGTGCAGGCCACTGATATCGGAGGCATCTATGTCGCTGGCAGGAACACGGACCCGGCGTACCCGCTGCCAGAATTTCTCTATCTCCTCTACTTCAAGCGCCTCCAAATATCCTTACCGCCTATTTGCTATCCCACTCAAATCCCGCTGTGCAATCTTCAGCGACGTTTTCTCAGACCCTCCTCCTCAGGATCTAAAGAATCCACGCCATGCCGTCATCTTCGGCCATACTGGACGAACGCAAGACGACGCGAATTTCCACCATATCGAACCTGAAATCCCCCCGCTCATAAGGCTCCAGCGTATTTGTGCCAAAAGATAAATGAAAAAAGCAAATACGTTTTTTTTCTAAGTTCCTTGGGGGTATCCGACGCCCTGACCACCTTCGCGACCACTTGTATGCGCTCCCGGATCCCGGATCCCGGCGTGCCGACATACCGCGGCTCCCCACGCCAGCCTGAGCATCGATCGGAGCGTACCCTGCAGCTTCCCATGCGACCCCCACTCCTCATTGGCGCCATCACCCTAGCGGTTGTGTGCCTGGGTCGCGGAGCAGAGCTGACGCCGGCGCCGTGATATATGCGCTCGGAGAGATGAAACCCCCTATGAGATTCAGAAAGCCTGCGGTCGTGTTAATAGAAAAGATCCGGCACGACACGCTACACGTACCTCTCAAGTATGCTGAGCCTTTCCTCGCCTCCCGTCTGCGTATTCCGCAGTGCCAGCACCTGCTCAAATTCGAAATCAGTCCTCAATCGCAAGGGCGTGGCTGAAAGAAAATACTCACCAGACTAAAGCCCCTCGCTGCGCTGATTGATATTTCGGGTTGATGAGTGGCCGGGTGACCGGAACCTCATTTCTACGATAACACAAAGAGTATCTTCGATTGCACACAGAGTTCAAGTTGAGTGTTCATGGCTTTGAAGCGTTGCAAGCTACCAGCAAAGAAAGACTCTGAGCAAGAGCATAATTGGTCGATAGCGCCTTTTGCGCGGTACAATTTGACATAGAGAGGCCGGCCAGTGAGGGATTCCCCTTGCAGAGTATCAGCAGAATACGTTCAAGTGGGCGACCGCACGGGAATCGAAGAGACCGGGGAGTTGTTGGTGACGAACGGTCACATTGTGTGCAAAACATTGATCCCCGAATCCACAGGAACTTTGAAAGTCTTCTTGCAGAAACTTGTGGCCGAGCTGCTTTCTACTGCTCTGCGCCATATTTTGGCAAAGAGAAATCACACTGGCAGATCATTCCCGAACATCGTTCAACCCGGGCCATCGAACGGTTATGGTTGTCACCCTACCGCGCATGAGCTGCTGTTATTTATTATATGGCGGAATCTGGGGCATAATTATTATTTTTGACAACCATGTTCTGCGGTGCATGATTTCTTGCAGCTTCACAACTACTCAACTACTCAACCTAGTCACCAAATGAGACCACATCACAACATTTCATTTTTTTAATACATCACGACTACAACCCCCGTCCACTGGCCTTTTACATACATCGATCGATTTTCCACTTTATAATACTCCTCCCCCCCCTTCTTCACTTTTGCCGGTTCTTGCTTTTTGGTCGCTTGGGTTTTGGTTGCTCGTAGGTGATCAGGCCCCTTGCAGATTTTCGGGGGGGTGTCGAGATTGAGACGGCGGACAGGTCCGCTATTATAAGGATATCGAGCCAATAATACGAGGAGAATGCGCAGAGAATTAGGCAGGGCAGAGGAATTAGCGCTGCTGGGTAGGCGGATAAGTAATACCGTTATTATGCATGTCCTGGGCGCGTGGGACGAAGAGAAGAAAGCCGCCGGAAAAATTAGGGCGGTTGGGGAATTATGGCCGTCGATGGCCAGGAATACCAGGAGAGAATTAAGCAGCGTAGAGGAATTAGCGCTGTTGGGTAGGCGGATAGGTAAGACCGCTATTATAGGCGTCCTGGGCGCGTGGGACGAAGAGAGGAAAGCCGCCGGAAGAATTAGGGCGGGCAGGGAAATCATGAGAGTCGAGAGAAGCCCGAATTATAAGATCGATTAGACAAACGAGACAGAAGGAAGAGACCCGACGATGCAAATTTTGACGAAGCAGATATTGTTGGCGGCGAGCGCTGATAGATTTATACCGGGCTGAAATTTTCCTTGTTCGCCAGAGAGGCGGCGTAGAACGGCGAAGTCTTTGAGAACACGACATTGGTCGTCACTTTGGCCCTGGGGCACCAGACGTACGGCTTGCGTGCGATCTTATTTCCGCGGAGGGGGAGCGCGGGGGTGTAGCTTTCCGTTCCCCAGTCGACGAGCGGCCTCTCCGGGTGGGGGGCTACGATGGGGACTGGTGGGACGGGCTCGGGACGCACATCGAGGGTGTGGACCAACCCGAACTTGAAGTCGTCGGCGGTGGCTGGCGATGGTAACGATGCCTGCGGCCGCTCGGGAACGGGGTGCGCTTTAAGGGCAAGCACTCCCGGACACACACCCATGATGGCTTCGGCGTACTTCAGAAGCTGTTTGTGGAGTAGAACCTCAGGCGCTTGGTATTTGGCGGCCTGGGTCTTCTCGGCGACAGAAAGGGCGGGAAGAGTAACGACATTGCGCAGGGGAGAAGACTCGCGTGGCTGAGGGCCAACGTGGGATTGGATGGGGACGTGTTCTTGATTCCAGCAGTTTCCTGTATAACGGGAGACACCTGACCGGATGCGCGCTATTGGGAGCGTCTTGAGAGAAGGAGGCGGGCGGGGGGCGAAGGGTGATTCTGGAATGGACATGTCGCTGCTATCGGGGCGCAGATACGCTGCAACCGGTAGAGAATGCTGAGTCTCTATTCCGGTGGCCATCTGAGAGTGGTTTAGAGAAGAAAGTGGGGAGGTAAATGAAATCACACCTCCGCATCGGTAGACTTGGTACGGTTCCCCAATTTACCCTTGGAGAATACAAACGACAGAACAAGAATAAAAAATCCAGCGCCAGGAATGACGAAGAGATACCGGACATTGGACGATTCGAAAAAGAGGGTGGCTGCGGATGCGGTGGAGATAGGCGGCATTTTAGAGAGCGGGGAGAGTAGTTCGAGAGGAGTTTGAGATGAAAGTAGAGAAGAGATGCAAGTCTAGGATTCCAAAGGGGCTGACAGAATAACTTCCGCGCGGATGAAGTTTGTGAGACACAGAGAAAGCCCCCCACGGATGTCGATTCAGACATTTTGTGCAACCGCAGTCTAGCAAGGTTCAAATTTTACGGTTGAGAGAGGAAAAATAGCCCGTAGTATTGGCAGACGCAGTTTTGAGTCGTGGAGGTCAAGGTCAAGTTGAATGTGTACATGTTTCGGGTTGTTTTCACGACCAAAGAGCGGCTATTGCCGGCACCCTTTATTTCGAGTCATTCTCCCATCTCCACTAGACTCCAGCGATAAATCCACATCCACGGCCATGGATACCATTCTAAACTCTGGAGAGTCTACCCATTCCGATTCTGTGCATCAGCCACAGCTTCTCGACACATCTGAGCCCGAGGCGCCAATATTGACTCTTCCACCTGAACTCATTTACAAGATATTCTCCTGGACTTTGCCGGAAAAAACTATCTGGAACCAATATATCCAGTACCTCTTTCCGCCCAGTTCAATAAAGAGTCCCTGGATTTTGGGACATGTGTGCCAGCGATGGAGAGTGTTAGCGCTTGCGTGCGCTGCTCTTTAGTCCTCTATTACTGTCACAATGCGGCCATTGACGCACCCCATACCCACTGTCCTTAAAGCCCAACTCCGTCGCTCAGCGGATTCGCTCCTGGATGTGTTCATTATCGGTCACGTCAGATATGCTCCGGAACATGCCGAGGATGGTCTTTGGATGTTGTGGACAGTGGCGCTTTCTTTACACCGAAGTGTGGGGCCCAATATTTGACCCAAATCGAAACAGTCTCCCTCTCCTGCGAGAGCTGGCTCTCGGCCGATTTTTTCCGCACGACGCTAAACCTAGTGAAACTGCCACATCACTGTTCAGACACATGATAGGTATCCCCGCAGGCCGCACGACGGACAACCCGTAAATTCCTCGATTGGCTCGTTAGTCCTGCTCTCGATGAGCTCTATGTAATCGGAGCCTGCGACGCTGTCCAACCTTTCACGGCTCGGACAAGTGTTGGCCAGCTGGATGCGTTCCGTGATGAGGGTCTGAAGGTATCTATTCAGAACCATCGTCGGGGCCCAACTGCGATTGCGGAGTGGAGGGAGTGGTAGATACTACACCTCAACTGTACTCACAGTACCATTTCAGAGCTACGAAATTCTTGAAGGCCCATCTCTTCATTGGCGGACACTACCTTCCTTCGAGTCGAGTCTGGGTGTTTTATCATGATTTAATTACCTATATATATATCAACATGATTGAACACGGCACATAAGTGACAACTTTTAAAACTTTGGTTGGTAAAAAATCAACCAGGTTTTCCTGTATCGAATATCTGCATCTGCTATATTTGAGCTCCAAAATTTTTGAAGGCCCAGTTTCGCGTTTTCAGAAACTCCACTGAGCTCTATACATAGATATATATTTACCAACCAACATATTTCTTGGTTATCAGCTTCAGGCCTTGCAAACATTTTTTAATTGAATTCGACCAGCCAAAAATTGGCGGATGTCAGCGTCTGTCTGAGTCTCATTTTTGATTCAAATCGTCGAACAACCCCCATCTAGTTAGTTTCAAAGAAGGGAGTTCGTGATCATTTTCCATTTTAAAGCCTCTTAAAGTGCGCCGACTTCACTGACCTTCGAGCTACAGAAATAGGACTAGTAGTGTCTCCATCTAAAATTTCCGTGAATAATGTCGTGATCTCGAGTGATAGAATTTCTGAATTTGAGGGCTCTTTGCAACTGAAACATATGAAATTTACCTTATCTGACATCTGATCTATTGGGTGAAGGCGACGTAACCCACCACCCTAATCGCGGATAAGGACGGAATGTAACTATCTGATCCGACAACCTGGGGCCAGGTTGTCTTCTTTAAGGCTGCTGCTGCCTTAAAGCAACAAAATGTTTTGGCCAATCTTGTGGAATGTGTTTTTTTTTGTGTTTCTGTTCTGAATCAGCTCCAACCTGGCTTTTTGCGTCCAACCTGGCTTTTTCCTTGAATGGGCCTGATCTCGCACTTTTTTTTTACTTTTTCTTTCTTTTCATCTGAATTGATCCAACCTGGCTTCTTTTCTGTGCCCTTAGCCTTTTTTGCTACCCTACCCCTTTTTTCTGTACCCTAAGCCCATTTTCATTACTCTAACCTCTTTTTCATTACTCTAGCTACCTTTTTGCTACCCTAACCTCTTTCTCTAACCGCTTTTTTTGGACTTCAACCTCTTTTGCTGCTCTAACCCATTTTTTCTGTACCCTAAGCCCCTTTTGCCACCCTAGCCCATTCTTTTGTACCCTTTGCCACCCTAACCCTTCTTTTTTGTACCCTAAGCTCTTTTTGCTGCCCTAACCCATTTTTTCTGTATCCTAAGCCCTATTTACCACCCTAACCCTATTTTTTCCTACCCTACGCCCTATTTGCCACCCTAGTAGGTTGCCATCGGAGCCTGATATTCATGTTCCGTGGCTGTTGAGCAGAGCCACCCACAGCCACTGCCCACAGCTATGGAATGTGAATATCAGGCTCTGACGGCAACCTACTAGGCTTGAACTTTGCGCACTGCGCCAACGTAAAATGGCCGAAGGCCGAAAAAGATTGAGAACAAGATCTGACCGAAGAAGATTGTGAATAGCCAGCTGGCTGACCTACGATATCCGAGGGTGCTTATTGATTTTCGATTTGATCTTGTCGTGCGTGGTTGAGCGATGATATGCGGTTTGTTCAACCCGGTGGTTTGCTATTCATCGGATATGGTGCGCACAGCTGCCTTCCGCGCACGCGACTCTCGTGAAAGCATGCAGCGGGACGGGGTTCGAGTCCCCGTATTCGAATAAGTCATTTGCGAGGCTTTGTTTTTTTCCATATGTGAATTTCATTTTTCGGCACCGTTCTTGCACACGACCGAGCAATGTAAAAAGGGCTTCTACATTGCCATCATTCTGAAATAACTACATATTGATGTCAACCCAGAATATATAATGATACTCAACGGATTCTTGACCAAATCACTCAAGCCAAAAGTGAAAACTGACCAGAATCACTCTCTTGATTTTACTACAGAGCCGCCAGCAAGCTTTTCCATTGTCTAAGCATCTGCCAGCAAGCATTGATGTCAACCAGAATATAGGGCGCTACATGAATATACTGAACAGGCTACTACTCCACGGATTCTTGATCAGATCACTCAAACCAAAAGTGAAAACTGACCGGAATCACTCTCTTGATTTTACTGCACATCCGTCAGCAAGCTTTTCCAGTGTCCAAGCATCTGCCAGCAAGCATTGATGGCAACCAGAATATAGGGCCATATGTGAATATAATGAACAGGCTACTACTGCACGGATTCCTGATCAAATCACTCAGACCAAAAGTGGAAACTGATCAGAATCACTGTCCTGATTTTTCTAAACAGCCACTTGCAACATTTTTCTGCGGTCTGACTCGCTACCTCTGGTGCTGCAAAGGGCCTGAATATAATGGATGGCCCACCACCCAGCGGATTCTTGACCAAATCACTGGGACCAAAAGGGAAAACTCACCGGAATCACCCTCTTGATTTTGCTGCACATCCACCAGCAGGCATTGATGGGGTGCATAGCAGATTGAGCCCTCACAAATATAAAGAATGCTCCAGCGCTGCACGGATTCTTCACCAAATCGCTGAAACGAAAAGTGGAATCCCGCCGGAATCACCTTCCAGATTTTGCTGCATGGCCGCCAGCAAGCTTTTCCGATGTATAACACCCTGCCAGAAAGGAAAGGGGGATTTCGGACCGTTTCGGCCGTAGCGGCGCCAATACAAGGCCAAATGTCCTGAGGGATCAATCGATATTGTTCCCCTGATTTTCTGGACCCCCCCCCATATGAGTGCCAGAAAGCTTTTCCAGAACTTTCCCGATCGGGAGTCATTGGCCCCCTCCAATGACTGGAACATTTCTATAGTGCACCAGAGGGAAACCGAGAGCAAGAAGGGAAGGATAAATGACGAAGAAAGGTCCCAAAAACAGTCACCACTCACCAAAACCAGGAGAACATCATGGAGCTATGCGACGATGCCGCATGCCCCACCTTTTGTGCAGTATACACCGCCGCCATTGCCTCATCCTTGTTCCCACCTATCCACACTAACCGATGACCCCACCGACAATGGGAGGTCAGCACGCACACATGTACTCCATTGCGACGGGGGAAACATGCTGTCTCGGTCAAAGAACTCATTGAAGGGGCGGTCCAGTTGCTCCAGGGTCTCCCATCCTGTTGTGTTCCATGTCTCCTCGGCAATGCTTTGGATGGTGGAAGCCACAATTGCGGCACATGTCAGCTCTTCCACTACTGACTTGAAGTTGCAACTGACTAATCACCAACTGCTGATACGTCAAAAGCACATCAGGATGACCAATCATGCAGGCTGAGAATCCAAACACATGATCAATTGCACATTACAACCCTCCACCCTGGCTACTAACCCTTCTCTTCCGCACAGTTCACTGCTCAAGCATCCGAGCCCTTCCTCTGCATTCTGTGTGTCTAAGTTTCGACTCAATCACTGAAAAAATAGGTGAAAAAAAATTCAAGTCTTTCACCAATTTTTCACTGAAAAACTCGAAATGTTCAACCAGTGTGTCTTGAATATTCTGTGGCCACAAACACGAATAATATTATAAATATTCTCTGCATAGCTTTAAGATGTTCCGCAACGGAATTATTGTTTATCCTCCCAACTATAGTAGAGTAGTTCTGCAGACATCTAAAGGGCCGTAGGTTGAGTAGAGGATTGAATCAGTGTAGGCGTGACATTCAGAGTGTGACTCGATGGGGGGTGTTGCTATACCAATTACCCCAGACATTGAGGAATGTTCTGGTGTCTTCTTTTTCTTCAATTTATTCAAACTCCGCCGGATCATTCCGAAACAGCTGAGTAATTGAAACAGGACTTTTTTCAGTGTTCACTCATTTGTAACTTAACCAAGTCATATCTAAGGATAGGACTAGTGTCATTAGAAAGGCCTGGAAAGGGGCTTCAACTCTCATTTTATTATCAGAGTCTAATAAATAAATTTCATTATATTCACTTCAAACCGGTGCAAATTGGTTCAAACACGCCTGTTTTGTGACTTGACCAAGCCAAATATGAGGATGTAGTACCATTAGAAGGCCGTTGAAGAGAGCTACGACTTCAGAATTGTGCTCTGGATATCTCTGGCTAACTACCATCATGGTTTCCATCACCGTTTGATCGGATCCTACAATGTGATCACCTGTGTGAACTCTCAACTAATTCTCAGTCAAGTATCCTGTCTGCGGGTTTTCCACCAAAGCCTTGACTGGTATTCTTCTTCCATCAATTTCGGTTTGATCTCGCATTGTATACCCTAACACCACTCAGCTAAGTCTATTCATTATCACTCCATCATCTCCGCATGTCGTAATCCCTGCCAAACACAACAAGCATTAGGGGGCTAAATGGCCTGGACACCAAATATCCGATGGCTTGACCGGACACAGAAATGGACGGCAGAGTATGCTGGTTTCCCTTTTGGGCCTCATGATGGTTTCCATTTTGGGATTTCTACTTACTCCTTTAGGGTTCCTACTCGCTACGTTCGGCACTTTGCTTTTACTGGGACTTGTGGCCTTGGCCAATTGGCATAGCTTGTTGTTTCACTGTGTTCAGAGGCCTAATAGCCGTCGGTGTAGCAAGGGCATAGCCACAGCTGCCCAGAGTGCGAGAGCTGTTACAATGTCTGGCTATGTCATATAGCCACACATGGCCACACGTCCAGCTGACAGTAGCCAGATCTCGTAACAGCTCCAAATAGCTGCAGCTATATAGGCGGCTGAACGCAGTTTTTGGAATGATTCTGTGTGTAACATCACTCAATAAAGTCACACCAAGTCCCATTCTGTGGCATCAGGGAAAACAAGTCTAGCACATGATAGATGTTTTCTGAACCAAAGAGATGGTGTTCTTCTCGCAAGTGGTGAAATTCTGGTGAGGGTTTCCAAGAGAAAACAACGAAATGGTTTTGGTTGACACAAACTGTCCGTGAGATATGCAAGTTGGTGGCAGGCATCAGCGACACACTGATATTCTATGATAAATGGAGGATCACATTAGGTCTATCAGCAGAGGTGATTGGAAGTGAAAAAAACCAGGTAGTCATGAAATCATACTGCTTCTAAGCATGCACACAATTTATGTATGACTCATGCCTTTGATGTAAAAACAAGATATGCCGTCGCTTCACTCCGGCCGACTGCAAAGTGTGGGGGAGGTAATTCAGATTGACATGGTTGAATTACTGCGGTGTCTGAGTTCTCTGCAAGCAATTCAGTTGAACTTGTACCGTACAGTGCAATAGAGTGGAACAGAAAATACGCTATCCAATATGTAATAGACAGAAATCGCAAAGCATGCTATCAAATGTCCGCTCGGAGGTAAAAATTTACAACAGCAATTCACGGATCCCAGACGCTAGCCAAGGGGGACGGTGCAATACTGAATCAGTGTCTTGGGTTTTGAAAGCGCCACCAACCAGTGAGCAAGCTGCGGATCGGCGACCTAAGAATGCCATCGCTCGGACTGCCGTGGATGTGGTGGCACCTACCCTAAAAGCGGGATTACTCAATGATCTGGAATATTGTGAGCAAAATACGCCGGTCTTGGACAAAGCCAGATGAGGGAAGCGAAACATAAAGCGCCCATTTAAATAAATCTCTCACCTCAAAAGGCACGCTGCTTCTTGTCGTCATAGAAGCTGGGCGAGTCGGATATAGATGAATAAGATCTATTGAGCGATCCTTCATGCTCTGATCGAGTTACAAACTCACATTCTGGCCACACATAAGATGTTGTTGATATGGTGCTGCAATCTATGAGATAAATGACTCGAACTTGACTACAGATCAAGGAAGTCGTACTCGGAAGAAACAATGGTCACTCACTGCGAAGTCAAACCCGGAATTTGCTCAGCCGCTGGTACACTGGATATGACCGAAGTAATAAAGCTGCGCGTGGAATATTACGCACTTAGAGATCTAAATCGGAGGCGCTGGGGCGCGTTTGATTGTAGGATAAAAGCCTGGTTTGCTACTCGTCAGGAAAGCGCTGAAGAAAATAAGGGCACACTACATACAGTTATGCCATACATCTAGGGGGACAGCGTGGCAGAACTTGTTGAATTACGGAGAACTACAGGGATAGATTGATCTGCGATGAAGGATCACATTACGGACACGACGGAAGACGGGACGATAATTCCTATGGCATCAGAAATCTGCTTCCCTTTTGCGATTACGTTTAATGGTGTTCGGTTGATTCATAGGTTCGTCCAAGAGTTCAATAGTCTTGATCCCCCAGCCGAGAGCTCAATCTGGCAGACATTGAATGAACTGGGAACGTTGCTTTATGAGGTGAGATGGAAGCGTGACCGGTGTTGCGATTGAGTCTTGCGACGATGTTGGCTTGAATGTTAGAGTTCCAGAGCTGGGGAGGACGAAGACAATGAGGCAAGAAGAGAACGATGAGCAGCTGTTTTGATGATTGATTTGCACGATGAGGCATAGCAACCTTGATCGGGATGACGGAGTACCATCTTGCCACGAGTCTGGATGGTTGGATTTGACTCGGTGTTGCAGGGGGTCTTTCAGGAGGATGAGTATGGGCAATAGGAAGCGGCTGGAAGGGGGATGACAGTGGGGGGAAAGAACAAAGCAGTGCGAATGACGGACATCGTTCTTTTGAGCGGGCCTTGAGCGCGCGATCAAACGGCATGTGGTTCATTTAAATTTGGGAAGACGCGTCATACCACAGCCTTCAAATCCTCGAGGCCGCTTTCATCGGTTTTGAAGTTGAACTTGAAATTCGACTGGGAATGAGAAAGCCAGAGGGAAAAAATACAATGAAAGCAACATGCCATGCAGTTCGGCATGCACTTCAGACAGAGCTTGTTACTAGTTCTGCTAGAACGACGGAAGGGCAGAATAAAAAATAAAAGATGAATCTGATACCAATCTAAGAAGTTCGGGAATTCGCGAGCGCCCAGTGGCGTGCGAAGAACAAACATGTACATCGTGATACGAGGCATCTGCTTAATATACGAGGTATTGAGCGGATCAAAGCATTGATGTGGCTCCCTAATGGAAAACTCACTCTGAATAGCAGAGGAGATTCCTTTCGATTCCCAGAGTCCAGCGAATATTTATAGCCTGTGGTGCAGCAAATAAATATTCACAGCCTTGGTATTAGTGCTATGTGCAGGTCATTGGTAGAATTGTCGGGGTAATCTATCAGCCAAGTAGTGAGTGATATTGATGGACAGCAATCTATGACTTCTTATGCAAATGAAGCCAGTTGACATGATTTGGTTGTGGACTAGTGTAGTGACCTAGTTTCTCTACTATCGGGAATGCCGAAGGTCCCTTCAGCTGGGCATTGTACTTATATTACTTACCGTCGGACTCATTCTTAGTTTACTTCTTTTAGGTAGCTGTTACATTGTGACTGTCACGTAGTTGGAAAGGCCGGGCCACAAGGCCTAATATATCATCTTAACTACCACCTTCACTTCACATTCTTCACCTCTTGTGTCTAGTCCCTTTTAATGGATGCTGTGCTTAGAGGCTACATAACGCCTGGAGGTAAGCTTTCTACTTTACCTCTACTAACTACGTGAACTCTAGGGATACTTACATTCAAGCAGACGACTGCTCAAACTCAGGAAGACAGGTCACAGCGCGCGAAGGATATCCTAAGCTTTAGTGCTGTCTCCTTTGAGCATCTCTAAAAGCACACCATTCAGACAGCTTGGGTCTTCGGTTCGTCAGTAGCTCCCTCAGAGAGCTCTCCCCAACTATACAAATATTTGCAGGTTCACTTGCAGCCCAATCAAGTCCTACAACTCCAACATAGGATGACACCAGTTTGTTATTCAAACAAACTTTATGATTACTGTCTGGCAATGAGTGAGCAGCCGTGGAGATCTCTGTTAAGAATATTGGACTAGGCTCTTGAAACAAAAGTTTATATCTGCAAGATCACACTAGTGGGGATGCAGAGAATGCCCCTGCAAGTGATGTCATTGATCACATGATTCCAATGCTGGTTTCTGCCTCAAAGGAGGGTATCAGCTCAAAAAATGCAGAGGTAATAGCAGAAGGTATCCTGAATTTGATAGGATCTGTCATTGTAGAAGATATCCTCCAATTTGGATTGGTACCCTTGATTTGGAGCTGCTATTGTGGAAGATATGCTGTGGGCATCCAATGTTCAGTTCATTGATTCCTGGCCAAACCCCAAGCTTGCTTTCACTTCTTCTGTGTCCAGTCACTCCTGAGGATCGATGATGTGAAAAGCAGCCGGGTTCATCCCAGTCTATGAGTATGGCAGGAATTTCAGTCGGATTTGTGAAAAGTATTTTCTGTCTCAATTACACTTGGCTTCCTGACCGATGTGTGGGACACTCTTTGCATATAATTGGGGTCCGGCATCACCCATGATCAGAGTGGCAGCTTTGTCGATGTTTGGTTGGCAGGGACAGTTGGTTCCTGTTTTGTAAACACTAAGGCTTTTCACCTTGTCACTCTAGCCTTATGAGCCAAAGAAAAAATCTTAATCAAATAGGCATTAGAATACTGCTATCAGACTGGATTTCCCATTATTGTTCTGTACATCAGATGTGACGGTGTTCTTGCATATGTTGAGCAATATAGTTGCAGTTTGGTATTTAATGCAATCCGAAATGTGTTGAGTTTTCATATGCTGAAAATGAACACGGTGGAAGAGCAGGAGTACTGCTGGCTTGCCACTCTCTCCGGTGGTTGATATTACACTCAATGTCTCATATTATTGCTGGTTAGCTTGTTGGCCATACAATACAAGGGTGAGAACCATTGTTAGGATAAATTACTGTCTCTAGTTATCTTGTGAGGCTGCAGGAATTCAGCCCCCCATCTGCACACAAATTAGTCGAGATCCCGATGGGCTAGGTTAAACCTCACAGG
This sequence comes from Mycena rebaudengoi, assembly GCA_029282285.1. NCBI lineage: Eukaryota > Fungi > Basidiomycota > Agaricomycetes > Agaricales > Mycenaceae > Mycena > Mycena rebaudengoi. The sequence goes on along the minus strand of JARJCX010000298.1, from coordinate 35,213 downwards.
TTTACAACCATTAACTATGCTAAAGCCCGATAATCAGTCGGTTAAACCATGAATTTACCATGAATACTGGGGCCATAGGCAGCGATAACACGATGTCAGGGCTTCGTTATACAAACAAAGCTAGTTAAACCGTGTATTTAACCAACCATAATGGATTGTTTAAACCATGTTTAAACCGACAAAAAAGAGTGTTTTCACCGGAATTCGAACTCACAACCATCTGGAAGCTGCCTCCGAGGAGACCAGGCAAGCACTATCTGACTGAGCCAACATGAAGTGATGTATCATAAATATAATGGCTCCTTACTACTGATTTCGGAGACATGGTACAGAGGCTTAGGCCCCTCAACTTTGGGCTCGTACTGACCTGTCTGGCTGCTTGGTTAAACTCATGTTTAACCGAGTGTACAATGCAGCATTTAAACATGACCTAATCATGATTATAACCAACAAATATTAAACATAAGTTTAGACCAAGCTGCCAGGCAGGTCAGTATAAGCCTCTGTACATGTCTCCTAAATCAGTAGTAAGGAGCCATTATATTTATGACACATCACTTCATGTTAGCTCAGTCAGATAGTGCTTGCCTGGTCTCCTCGTAGGCAGCTTCTAGATGGTCATGAGTTCAAATCCCGGTGAAAACACGCTTTTTTGTCCGTTTAAACACGGTGTGGTTTAACCAAACAGTTTAACGACTTAGCATAGTTAATGGTTTTCAACCCGTGAGGTTTAACGCAGGCCATCTGCGTTACCAATTAGTTGTAGGTACAAGTAGTCTTTCCAGCTACAAATATATTCCCGAAGGAGCGCATTGCAACAATGCACTCAAAATCTAGAGACCCTGAAACCCCACAGTATATTCAACTCAGCAGACCATAGTGTTGAACATGAGCTCACATTGATCTTGGGTACAATTTACAAATATTGACGGGTTGCCAAGTAGACACGGAATCAGGTGCGCACGGCGTGAGGTGCGGAGTTGCTCCCAGTAATAATGAGCCAACGTGCGGCGCAGCTGCTGCACCTGAGACACACAGCCTGAATGCGTGTTTTGCGAGCAGGAGCGATAGTTGTTGGCATATTTATTATGGAAGCTGGCAGCATGTGACCTTTAATTCTTGAATCTCATTCGCTGGGGCTTATCTCGTTCGGCCGATCATTTGGCCGATTGAGATAAGCCATGATATCACAGATCGCCGGCACGGAGATATCCATTCAAGATGAATCAAGTGCCACAAATGGCAAGGGGAGCCCTACTGACAATTTGAAGCCGAAGAAATTGCGCAGATAAGTTCTGGATGTCTTAGATAGATACTCTCTCCCTTCTCTCTTTTTCTCTCTGAAAAAGTTGAATTCCCCCCCATCTCCCCAGACATGGAATGAAAAATGATATGGTTAGTTGAGTTTTCAGGTTCAGCTGGGGTTTAATTAAACTGAAGGCCGGTGTCTAAAAGCAATTTATTTCAACTCATTTAGATCAAGGTATCAGCTGAATTGAAACCACAGGATTAAGCTCAACTTTCAGTTCCATTTTATTTTAATTTGATAGTTTGCCTTTCAACTTGCACCTCCGCCATGCCTAAATTGGCAATCTTAGGGTGTAAGTCTTGCGGGGCGGAGGTATCGCAATGGGTGCGACACATTGGCAAACACCCTGAGTGCCATGCACAGGTTATCTCCAGGTACTGCTGCCGGTGGTCGGCGTGTCGCAGTGGCTGCGATGCGTCGGGGCTCAAGAATTTTTCGAGATGGGTGCGATGCGGAGGCTCCATACTGGTGCTGTGGGGAGCCGGCATCGCAACTGGTGCGACGGGTTGACGTGGTTGTAGTAATACACCCACGAGCCACTAAGGCCTTCATTGCTTGAGAGTAGATTGATGTGGTAAATGCAGGCAGTACTGGGGGGGGGCCGATAGTGGCGCAACGGTTGCGATGTGTTTGCAGTTGACATTCTTTCGCTATAGGTATCACGATTTGGAGTAAGTAGTCCACAACTGCTCCTCCTCCTATGTGGTTTTTCGTCCACCTTTACGCCTACCACCTACGGGGTTGACCTGTTTCGAACGGCCGTGCCATGACTGGGGGTGCGGTTCGTGATCAGGGTTTGCCTTCGGGAATAGCGAGCCCTGTCAATCGTGTTAGCTTCACTGATGCCTCGGTCCGGAAATGACTTACCAGCCAGCATGAGAAACGTTCTTGTAAGGAAGGGGACTGCCATTCATTGTTTACCTGCTGATCAGGGCCGGGACTCGGTCACTTGTGCTCATCATAGTCAGGGGTTGGGTACCTTCCACGGTTGTTACCTTCCACGGTTGTTATTCTGCTCAGGGGTTCGGTTCCTTCTACGGTCGTTATTCTGTCCCCAGTAGTCAGGGGTTACCTTCTGCCATCGTGATTCTGTCCGCCGTAGTCAGGGGTCAGTATTAAGCTCAACTTTAAGTTCCATTTAATTTTAATTTGATAGTTTGCCTTTCAACTTGCACCTCCGCCATGCCTAAATTTGGCAATCTTAGGTGTGAGTCCTGCGGGGCGGAGGTATCGCAACGGGTGCGACACATTGGCAAACACCCTGAGTGCCATGCACAGGTTATCTCCAGGTACTGCTGCCGGTGGTTGGTGTGTTGCAGTGGCTGCGATGCGTCGGGGCTCAAGAATTTTTGAGATGGGTGCGATGCAGAGGCTCCATACCGGTGCTGCGGGGAGCTGGCATCTCAACCGGTGCGACGGGTTGATGTGGTTGTAGTCTGAAAAGCACAAACGGTCGACATGGTGAAGACCTTGAGTATGGGCTGTAATAGTGTTCATAATCACTGCCCCCGGTACAGGGTGCCCTTGAAGCTTTTGCAGCTGTTGCGACACTATAAACAGACGATATGTGGAATGCCTTGGGAGCCCGGGCCAAGCCAAAGCTGGAACATCACTACCCGAATGTGGGGCGCAGGAGTGCACCATCCCAACACTGGTTATGGGGCAGCTGGCCGCGTGTGCCAGAGTCCCCAGTACAATACGTCTGACTGCGCTCTGCATCGCAAGTGCTGCGACACAAGTGGGATTTTCTTTGTCTATCGTGCCTATCATCATAGACTTATCGTCTGCGGCAAAAAGCTTGTGTCAAGTCCATCCCCTCTTGAACCCCGACCACTACCTCCCTCCCATAGTGCTGTCTGTCGCCAGGGTTGCGAGCAGTACCTATTTTCTTGTGACTGAAATCACTCGAGTTCTGGTGACATGCCACCACTCACTACCTTGCACATTGGAACAGCCCCCTTCACGTTCGCCAGTGCTAGTTGTCGCCAGCATTGCGACAGGTGCCACACATTTGCCATACCAAAATCAAGATGCAGTGCTGGCATTCATGGCGGCGTCAATGACCGACACGGCAGCAGCCAACAATGAACCATCAAATCCAGTGGTCTCCATCAACCGTGTTGTGACAGGCATTCTCACATCCCTCAAGCAACTTCTCACACCCCATACAATTCGGAGGACAGGCACCGTGACCAACCACATTGAACAGCCTATCTCCCTTGCACTGGCCCTCCCACCATTCTTCACATGTGCTTCCTCGTCACACAATCCGAGGTCGACACAGTGGGTCTGTTTCAACTGGCAGCGAAGGAGAAGATACTTCCATGCCCAAACTCGTGCCAGTTGGCGCATCTACTCATCACACATTGTTCATGTACATTTCGGTTGACTGACCTCAAACACAGAACACCGTCGTTGACCAACAGCAGCTGCATATCCCCTTCATCGACGTACCCGATTACTCGGAGGTGCCTCTCCTCCCATGCAATGGAAGGCAACCGATCCATGTAATTGTCTACACAATGCTGGTGATTTGCCATGAGCCAATGATGGAGTATCTGCACTCCTTCGGCTTGGCAGTCATCAACATAAACGGAAACATGTCTGCAGCTGAGTGAAACCGTCGCCTGGACTCTTTCAAGAACAACGAGAGGCCTACCATCAATGTCCTACTCATGAGCGGCATAGGCATCACTGGGCTCAATCTCACCCTCGCCTTGGTGATGACACTATACGTATGTGCCAGGTCGCAATCGCTGCGACATCTCTCACCGCCATCCTTTCAGGACATCACCGCCCAACCTTTGCCTTTCGGCTTATTGCCACAGACACAACCGATGTCCTCCTAGCCACTCTCGCCTTAGGGAAGGGGAAAATGGCTAAAGACTTTCTAGCACAAGAGCGCCTCACTCATGAGTCACTTACTATTGTTTCACCAGTCCTCAGGACCTAATTATTGCAGACTGGTATACATCTGGCGGACAGAATCCCGACAGCGGAAGGGATCTAACCCCTGACTACTGGGGACAGAATAACGACCGTAGAAGGAACCGAACCCCTGAGCAGAATAACAGCCATGGAAGAAACTGGACAGAATCACGACGGCAGAAGGGATTTATCCCTTGAGGATTGACAGGGCTCGCTATTCCCGAAAGTAAACCCTGATCACGAACCGCACCCCCAGTCATGGCACGGCCGTTCGAAACAGGTCAACCCCGTAGGTGGTAGGCGTAAAGGTGGACGAAAAACCACATAGGAGGAGGAGCAGTTGTGGACTACTTACTCCAAATCGTGATACCTATAGTGAAGGAATGTCAAATGCGAACACATCGCAACCGTTGCGCCACTATCGGCCGGTCACCCCACTGGCCCCCCCAGCACATCATCATATTGGAAGGATGTGTCGCATCTTGGACTCACCCCTATGGACACTGTACGCAAAACCTAGACCTAAGGTTAACCCTAACCCTAGCCTCAGCCCTGAGCCCGACTTATGGTTAGGGTTAGTGATGCCCCTTGAACCCCATGAGTTCTATAAATTGTATCATATACATCTGTATATTCAATATATTCTGATTATATTTCGATTATTCGGGAATATTATGGGAAGATGGTTCCACTACATTTTGCTACAGAGAAAAGCCCTTCACTTGTGTATCCATAACGTTCAGGAACAGCATCTCAATAACCATGTAGCTACTGGGAAGGAGCCTGCCTGTCGCAACAGTAGTGAGCGTCGCAGCCACTGCGACAGACTCTGCCTGTCACAACAGTGGTGATGCACGCAGGTGAAAGACACATTGGACTAGGGTGTGAGTATCGCAACCACTGCGACAGACTCTGTCACAACGTGATACCGGTGGAGGTCTGTCCCAGGGGAAAACCCTCTAGGGTGACCCTAGGGAGGAGCAACCTTTTTCATGGGTCAGCCCTGGTGACCCTAGGCATGGTGGCCCTAGGGCCTAGGGTCAGACCCTAGGGACGGGCTGTCCCCCTCTAATAACCCTAACGCAGATCATCGAGATTCGTCCCTCGGAGGTAGGGAGGGCGCTACAAAACAGCATTCGGTACATCCCACACTATCCCTACCGTGAGTCAGTTTGGTGCACGGGGACTTGACTGCTCAACGTTTACAACCTCGTTTTAGGCGGTAACCAGCCTCCGGGCGCGACCCCGCCGCGAGACGGGGACAAGTCGGAGATCGGCGAATGTGCCCAAATCGACCCCGCCAAGGCTGCTGACAAGTGGGCCAACGTCCCCGAAGTCGGCGGCGATGTTCCTCCGTTCAAAGAAGGCATATGTACCATGCATGTCAAGGAGTACAGTAACAGTGAATCCGGCGGCGGAGGCCCCTTTGACAACCCGAATTTCAGCTTCTCTGTTGAGGTGACGCTCTTTGACAACGGCGGGGCACACAAAATTGGCGTACTCCCGCGGACCAATTCTCCGGTGGACATGAAGTCCAAGCTCGACACGCTGCCCACTGTGACAGCGCCGGACAACGAGGATTTCATCCAGTTCAAACTTGGCTCCCTAGAGTTCAGGAATGACGACGGGAGCTGCATTGTTGGTGGCTGGGTGAGTGATGTGCAATTTTATACATGAGGTGGACTTTGCTGAGGGTCTATGTAGGACCATGGACGGGATCGCCAAATGGAGTGCAGTTTCCCATGCGCCTGGAACGGTGGTGACTCGACCGATCACCTGCCCCCTGCGCTCTTTTATGCCTGATTTTGTCCCGACCAAGGTGAAGCGTTGAGCAGGGACAGGTGCGTGTAGTTTTCTTGGAGCTAGGTAGTTCGATAATGCGGGATTATAATTTTGCAATCTTCTTTTTTTACCAGGTCGATACCCCGGGAGAAGTCGAAGAATAAGTTGGAGAAATGATCTCTATGGGTGCTTTTTCAATTAATAATTGACGAGGACTTTTGAGTATTTAACGGGACCTTGTGTAACTCAGCAACTTCTCGATTCCAAGCTACGGTAACCATTATCAGCGTCACCTTCGGTATGTTTGCAGTCGGAGCGGAATAGTGGCCGACATCAAATCTAGTAGGTGGTAGAATCGCACAGAAAATGAAGATAGAGGATATATCTGAATTTTCTTCGCAATGCCTTTGGGAATTTTCACGCCCCGTCTTGCCCGAAACTCGTTATGACATAGTGTTTGAATCGACGACGGCTTTTGAGCACTCGACAGGAACTCGAAAGGTTTGAATTGGCAGATACACAACCACTTCACATTGGAGATGCGTGTCGCAGTCAACTCCGTCGAGTCTGGTCTCAGTGACGTGGCGCTCATGCATTCCGCGTGGAACTCGTCATCAGGGAGGTAAACGCGAGCAGGTGCCCAGAAATAGACGGAGGTGAACACAAGCGAGTACTCGAGGAAGTGCGCGCCGCGTCATGACTCACGTAGCTTCTCACGTAATTCATAGGCTCGAATCGGAGCCGGCCCGATGCTCCGGACAATGCAGCCCGCTGCAGCGCGGGCGCCCTCGGCGCGAGTGTGCGCGAGTCCGCGCTCGAGGTGCACCAGACGGCGAGGAACCGTTCTCCTTCTCCTCCACCGCGCCGTGCCCGTCCCCTCCGGGCCAGCTTCGTACGGGAGTAATGATCACGGGCAAGTCATGGGTCCCCGTGAAGCTTCTGCTAAGCATTGTCTGGGAATTTCCCAAAATTTGGCCTAAAATACCCACTCTCTTTCGGGAGTTAGGGCCTAAAATACCCACTTTCGGACAAGGATGGTCACATGAATGTCAAATTTCCGGCTGAGCCCAGCACTACTACTACATATCAAGGGGCTAACTATCTGCACCATTTTTGTGCTTTAATTGCCAATTGATTATAGTGCCTTTGTTGCTGTTTTTGCCGCGATCATATAGTTAACGGTTCGAACCTTTGAAGTGGCACTTTTTTTTTCTGTGCCAAAATCTCTCCTAAAATACCCACTCTTCGGACAAGGCCTGAAGAATTTGGGGCCTAAAATACCCACATTTCGGACAAGGAAATCACAAATTTTCGCCCTCAAATACCCACTTTCCTGGACAATCCTTGGCAGAAGCTTCACGGGGCCTGTTGGTGGATAGTGTGTCATCGCAGAGCCCGCTGCTGCCTCCAAGGTTGTACCTGCACTCATCCTCTTCCTCCCACTCCCACCGCTCGCGGACGGACTTGCGCGTATACGGCCCATACTCTTCCTCCCCCTCCTCGCACTGCATGCAGCTTGACTCATCCTCTTCTTCCCTGGCCCCTCCACCATTGGTCCAGCAAATGGCATGACGCGGCGGCCATCATACATGGAGGACGTCGTGCGGGGGTAAGTGAGTTTGGATGTGACTAGCGGCGGCGGTGGCAGGTGGATGGCTCTATTGACGGTCGGATCAAGACACACGGGGCATGTGGTGATTCCTTCGATGCGACTCGCTATCGTCTACGAATCGCGCACTCCATTGTTCCCCCACTCCAGCGTCCACGGGCCGTATACACCCATACACACAGCGGGCTCTCCATCGTGCATCGCATCTATCCATCTGCTCCGGCGCGCCCGGCTCCAGCTGTTGTCATAACGCTCTCGCTTTCCACGTCCCATGGCTGTCGCTCCACACATCGGTGCCTCTGTCGCTTCTCGCTCCTTTGCTCCATCGGCGTACTTGATCCTTATTGCCTCATCCACACGCTTCATTCATCCATCCACTGAATGGATATTAATCCCGTACTCACTCTACAAACGAAAACCATTTTCTTGATCCGAGCCGATCCGAGTCACCGTGGACTCGTTCCATGCCCTGCGGTGATGGAATGAATCATGCTGCTTCCTCACACTCGAAATCTGCTCACGGTGATTCATTCCATCACCCCGAGGAGCCAGCGGCGATTCCCATCATGCCACCAAATGCAAGTTTTCAGGAGCCTCGAAAATGTTACTGAATTAACTAGTTTCAGAAACAACATCAAGTACACCTTGAATTGTACCATAATTATATTTTTTCAGGACATCTGAAATTGAAGCTGAATATATTAGATTAAGTTACCACTTCAGGAAGTCTGAATCTTTGAATTTAAGCCGAAACTGTGACATAATCTTATTGTTTCAGGTGGACGTAAATGCTGCCCGAAACTAGACCCTTAAATTGCTAATTTCACTTGCACTGAATCTGCAACTGAAATTTATAATTTCAGGTGCAAATTCAGTGGCTGAGAAATTGTTGCTTAAATTCAAAGATTCAACCCTAGCTAAGATAATTGTATATAGGTGGGAAGTAAATACCCTTACTAGGCTGGTATTATAAAGATGGAAGGCAGCTTGGGTAACATTGGGACAAGATTAATTAGTTACCTCAGATGGATCAAAAGTTGTTACATATAGTGGTTGCTTGGTGCAGTGGTTAATGATGCTTCTTTTTCAGAAGTGGGGAAAGCAGGAGGTTGTGGGTTCAATCCCCACCTTGAATGCCTTTTGCATTTACCATAAAAGGGCAAGCACAGCCACCTCATGTGTTAACGCAATTCATACATAATGAGTTTCTATAAGACAAGCCTTATGTTAAAGAAAATGAATAGCAGGTTGTAAAAATGCCTGGGTAATGTCGGGCAACTGTGAGATTCGTTTCTTTAACACAGTGCTTCTGGTAAAGAAAGCCGAGGAAAGAGTAAAACCACTATTTCAGTAGCAATTTCAGCCAGATTGGGAGCAGTTTGAAGCCTCATCATTTTCTATAGTCTGACAGACCTGTTAAAGAAAGAAAAAGTGCAAAATGGAGCCCAGCTGCCCAATTCGACAAAAAAACAGGTTGGAACCAAAAAAGCCAGGTTGGGAGAGATTTGAGGGTTTGGGTACCAAAAAATGGGGCTAGGGTGGCAAATAGGGCTTAGGGTACAAAAAATAGGGTTAGGGTGGCAAATAGGGCTTAAGGTACAGAAAAAATGGGTTAGGGCGGCAAATAGGGCTTAGGGTACAGAAAAAATGGGTTAGGGCAGCAAACAGAGCTTAGGGTACAGAAAAAATGGGTTAGGGTGGCAAAAAGAGCTTAGGGTACAGAAAAAATGGGTTAGGGTGGCAAATAGGGCTTAGGGTACGAAAAAAAGGGGTTAGGGTGGCAAAAAGAGCTTAGGGTACAGAAAAAATGGGTTAGGGTGGCAAAAAGGGCTTAGGGTACAGAAAAAATGGGTTAGGGTGGCAAAAAGGGCTTAGGGTACAGAAAAAATGGGTTAGGGTGGCAAAAAAGGCTAAGGGCACAGAAAAGAAGCCAGGTTGGATCCAATTCAGATGAAAAAGAAAGAAAAGGAAAAAAAAAAGTGCGAAATCAGGCCCATTCAAGAAAAAAGCCAGGTTGGACGCAAAAAGCCAGGTTGGAGCCGATTCAGACCAGAAACACAAAAAAAAAAACACATTCCACAAGATTGGCCAAAACATTTTGTTGCTTTAAGGCAGCAGCGGCCTTAAAGAAGACAACCTGGCCCCAGGTTGTCGGATCAGATAGTTAGGCATTCATCCACGCTGCATTGAGTAATGATGTTGTCGACGTCGTGCATACACAAGGACGATCTAGTGATAGCAGAAGCAGGACAGTTTGGCTCGAAGGCGCGATGTTTTTTTTGGCCAAAAAAAAAACATTTTTTTTTAACGTGTTCTCTTCCTCTAACAGCAAAAACAGCAAGGTATCAACTCTAGGCCGTCTCGGGCACCAGCGCACACGTCTGTGCGTGTGCGGGGTGGGGATCGGGACCTATCGGGGATTTATTGTGTTTTGGTGATGATGGGAGGGAAGAGAACGTGGTGAACGCAGATAGCGGATTTCAGGCGGAGATTGGCCATTCAGCACTTATTTGTATATGTTGGCTAGGATATCTGTGTCAAGATTTGGTGTTTCTTCCTACCCAGAAGATAAAGCTCCTCGTAGCGGGGATGGGCACAGGGACAAAGCATTATTTTTTCGCGATTTTTTTGGGTATTTCGTCTCAATTAGAAAAATGTCACCGTCACGTGCTATGTGACTTGGGGTAAAGGCCGTGGCGTCGCCCGGCATGCAACTCGTACTTACTTTTTTTTTTTTGTTATATGTTCCAAGTACCAAATGATAAGATTAAGCATAAGAATAAAATAATATCAGAAGAAGAATGGCCTCGCATCGCCTTCGGCATCCCGTCCCAAGGTTTCTCAAAGTTGATGCACTGCGGTGGGCGGGAGGCGCAGCGCAGCGGGCCGACTTGTTGATGCGATGCAATGGGCGGGAGGCGCATGGCAATGCGGGATGCTCAGCGCAGCGGCGCAGGGCGGAGCGGGCCGGTGCACGGGTGTGGAAGATTAGGGAGCGCTCGTTGATGCGCTACGAGAGTCAGTAGAACGAAGCAGTGAAATCAAATAACAAACCAATGGACTGTCAACAATATTTGAAGACAGATTGTGCAGGGATAGTGTTGAATCCAGTGCAGGTGTGGAACAATTCACCATTGGCTATTGTTCATATACTCCGAAACCGGGCCATAAACAAATGAGTGCCGGAAAATAAATGCGCATTTGATAGCAGTGTGCGGGATCGGCTCGTGGTGGTGTAGTGCACTGCTATTTTCCCAAGAAATTCCCTGGAAGAATATGTTCAAGGCAGCGTCACACCCCAATTGTTGATGGAATTGGGAGTGTAGGGGGTAGGTAGATTTGGGTTGCAAAGTGTTGTCTAATCTGTATTGGGGTAACCAGATTATATAAAAAGTAATAGGATCATTTAGGGTGAACATATGTACTTCTAGCATATTTATTGGCGGGGGGTTCAGCTAGTAATGGGCAGGAGGGAGCGTGTTGGGGGTGTGAGTGTGTAAGAGAGTTGGCGGGCGGTTAGGGGGCGGGAGCTGTTGCGAGGCGGGCCGGTGACACAGGAAGCGGGGCAGGCAGTGCTGTGGGCGGGAGGCACATCGGGGATGGCGGGACGGAACATTGAGTGCGGGGCCGCATGTGTTCAGCGCAGCGACGCAGGGGGCGGTGCACGGAGGGAGCGCTCGGTGATTTAATATGCAAGTTATACAAGGTGTCGGCACGTCGGCAAATGTTGTTGAGTTACGGATCGCATCAAGTCACTGTGCGCACGGTAGTACGGGCAGTCTACCAGCCACAGGCCCACAGATGCAATTAACCAAATGGCGACCAAGCTATCATTGTGACTAACGCACTTTCCGCCATAACGTGGCATCCAAATGCGGCAATTTGATGCCGGCAGGAACAGCAAGCGAGAGTTTGCCGGAGACATGCCGGTTGACTCAAGAAGAGCGGAACCAGTTTCTGCTAGACGAAAAGTCTCCAGTAAGAAGGAAATGATGAAGTATATCAATGCCAGTGCATATCTACAAGCAGAGGGAGACAACTACTGGCACAAATATGTTCCAGAGCATGACGGTAGTAGATGGCCATAGGATGTGGGTAGAATAGATATTGAGAGTGCAGATATGAGAGTGGCATAGGTTTAGATTGATAGGGGACGGAGTAGGGGACGTGGAGTAAGCATTGGAGCATTGAAAAAGAAGACTGAGCTGAGCGAGTCAATATACGTGCCAGATATGCCTCGATCTAGGCCTTCTTCCCGTCTTCGGTGTTTGCGATCTTGAGACAAAGATGGCGGCTGCATAGAGTGCAATGGAATAATTGAGGCTGGGTGTGGTTTATGGTGACCGCGAGGCAGTCAACGTGGTGGTGAGAGAGACATCATTGACACAAATATGTCAGCCACACACTAGGGCAAGTTGCCGACCTGCCGTCATCAAATGCTGCCGCCTGGTCGCCATCAAATTTCCCGTTTTGGGTTGCCACGTTATGGCGGAAAGTCAGGAGTGATCATTGTGTACTTACATGAACGGAACCAAACAAAACGCAGCCTCTGCTGCCAATCAAGGCCAAACACTATGCCCCGCGCCCCCATTTCCCGCGATAAATATTGCAACCACATTCTAAGTATATCATATGCTGTTATGCGATATTGAAAGCGGCATAAATATGTCATACAAAAAAAGTTGCGCTCCATTGTAGTTAGACACGGTTCGTCACAAGTTCGTCGGAGGATCCCGTCCTGTTTTTATGGTTTTCAGTTTCTTCAAGTCCGAAAGGGGGAGGGAGATTGCTGAAGGATGACGGTGACCACAATTTTTTTTTTTGCCATTGTTTGCGCAAGTGATGATTTTTCACCGAGTAGGGGGTATTTTTCCCCGAGTATGTAAATACAAACAATTAACCAAATACAAACAAAGGCACAGCCGCTATTTTTCATATGTTTTCAACTAATAGAAATGGTATAAAGACTACACACAGCCACTAAAGGGGTCCCTCAACGAAATCGGAAACTAGTAAAAAAGTGATCGATTTGGGTGCCCTGAGATTTGAAAGAAACAATAACATATGTAAACATAAGTACTCGTAACTGTGACACCCCCTGTCCGCTATGGCCCGAATCCGCCCCAAAAATAGCGGATTTGAGGGCCATCTAGCAGTTTTGCGCGGACCTACCTTATGGGGAGCTTCCCGGGGCCTATCAAAACGTAAGTGCCTCCGTCTGCGTACACTTTCGAATATTGACCCAGCTTGCAGGCTATTCAAGGGGATTAATTCTTTTCTCGACGCACTTCTCGACGCACTCCAAAGAGAGAACATTTGGGAACAGTTGGCTCGCCAAGATCGTAACAAAGCCCAAATCGAGGAGTATCACTGCGTTCCGACCCCACGTAGACTGACCTCCGTCTAGCCCGGCTTACGTGCGGTTACGTGCAGCTACGTCCGTCGATGTGCGTGTACGGTACAATGTAGACACATCTTCGGCTAGCCCATCTTACGTCCGGCTACGTGACGTAGACACGGTGCGGCTACTCGTCGGCTATTTAAGTCTACCTGCGTCTACCTGCGTCCAAGACCGTAGACGCACATAGACACACCTCGGTGAGCCCATAATCCAAACCCCTCATCCTAGTTCATGGTCCGGTTCAACTACCACCATTTCAAGAGCAGTGGCCCACCAAATTCATTGAATTTCGTTCTGCATTCGAAGCAAGAATTAAGCATTTGAGACCATTCTCATCACTGCTGGCAACAGCATATTTTAAAAGCAGTGAACTCGGTTGCACTATTGGATAGCCTGCGAAGTAAACCAGAGCCGTTGAAAACCAATGCGAAAGCGCCGAGCCCTCGAAGAAGATAAAAATAAGTTGATCACCGGACCGGCACTGAACCGGCAAGTTACACAGCATTGGCAAATATGTGCATACAGCCAAATCACGGCAAGTTCGACTCAGTTGATCCTCACCTTGCTGAAGTTGAGCTTTGGTATCCAATTCCTCAGTTGTTTGAGATTACTCAAGGTCTGTGTACATTCTTTCATGTTGGTCTACATACGTCTACGTGCGTCCGGGCCGGTCCACACTTGTCTACACACCTTGACGGACCTAGACTGACGTAGATAGATGTAGACAGAGTGGGCTCAACCGATGTAGCCAGTCGTATACCGATGGGTCCGGCTACCCATCGTCTACCTCTGTCTACGGGCCCTCCATCTACTTGGGGTCCGAATGCGGTGTAGGGGCGACTGCTGGACGAGGCAATGTTCCATTTCAATGTACTGTAGACTACAGTACATTGATCGAGACAAGAGCGGCAGATTTGTCCTTATTTGGTTGGCAGGAGCTTTCGGTTCCAGCTTTGCCAAGCCCATAACTTTTTACAAAAGCCTTCTTAAAAAAGTGTGAGCTGGCAGTTTTCAAGGTAATTGGCCACACAATAGTATGGCATAGCCTTATTGTAGTTTTCTTTCGAATATGCAAGTTAGTATGTGATTCTGCCACGTTTGTCAGGATTTCTCAGAATGTACATGTGGGTGAGGTTTCATTCAATTCGAACTGGCTGTGACCGGTGACCAAAATATTCGAACTTTGGATTTCGAAAATCGGCCGGACCGACCGTGACACCAAAATAAAGTTCGAATATTTCGCAAAAACTAGCCAGACACCCCCCAGCCTCCTGCAGAACTCACTTGGACTTTCAAAACCACTGAAAACCTGCGAATGAACATCCGACTGCCAATCAGAAAGCGGCGCGCAAAGCGGTGCAGATCAATCAAATTACATAACCTTTAGCGCTAAAATCCCGCCCTCAAGTCTTTCTGCTATGGATGGACTTCCCGACTGCCTCAAGTTCCCAGATGGCCCAGAAAACTTTTGGAGGCACGCTAACGATAAGGATGAGGATCTGGATGTACCCGCATTGAAGTAGATAGGCCCCTTACATCGGTGTATTAGTTGCTGCTGCTGGGCAATGAACAATTCGGAGTCGCGGTTTCATCGAGAGCTCAATGACAGGACGGAAGCAAAAGTTGCCGATTAAACACCGATCATGTCAATCTGAACAGTTCGTGAGAACGCCCAGCGGTCCACAACACGGCGCACTTGCTTGCAGGGGGAAAATGAGATTTTGGACCATTTTTGGGCTATTTTGTGACTTTTGGGGGACTTTCGAAAATCCCCAAGTTGTGACAGGCTCGAATATTTTCGAATATTTCGACCCCTGTGACGCGTGACACTCGAATTGAATGAAATAGTACAGTATGTATCTCTTTTCTCTCAACCTCTCAAGTGCGCTGAACCTCCGAACTCAAGTTCAACTTAGACTTGGCTATGCATCATTTACATGTGGAGCACCGTGCCGCCGACGAGAAGAAGCACGAGACTGTGCTGGCCGTCTCGGCAATGTGCGGATCGGAGCGCTGGGTGCATAACATGCATTGTGATTTTACCCCTCATTTACAACTTGGATTCGGAACCAGCTCCTACAGCTGTTCCGGAAAATAATGAGACTGGTGAATTTTTTTTGGCCGGTTCCCAATTAGGAAGCCCGAAACCGGCAGTCAGAAGTTCAATCAAATCGGTGTTCATTCAAGTTTCAAGTGGGGGTTTTTTTTTTGTCTTCGTTTTTTGATAACTGAGACAGATTTCAGGTATGGTGAAATACATCCTGGTAACTGTTCTTTTTAGATCATTGACATAGAGTATACATCGGGGTGCGGTTACCCCTAGGTTAGTGACCTCGCTGGTTACCCCGCATAAGCTAGCCAGGGAGGAGGAGGAGATATATTATACTGACATGGTCCCACAATTGGAACAGTCAGTCCACTGACATCGGAACTTTATAGCCTAAGAAGTTACATGTCCTAAGTAGAACACATGTACTACCAAAGGTGTCATGAATCAAGTTCACGGCAATCCCTGCTTCTTTTTTTTCAATTGCGGGATATATTTTGACAACCCCAAAATATATCAGCAAGCGACGATAACAATGACAATGGGCAAATAGGACATAAAGGAGGTGGGTATTTGTCTTGAGACAGACAGGGACGATCAGTTTCCAAATGAACCAATCGTAAGGTAGCTGTATAAAACCGGTAGATAGAATCATGTCCAGTAGATTCTATCTCGTCTAAACTCCAGCTTTACTTCAGCTAGAGCACTGTTTTATGGAGTTGATATTCCTTTCTCATCTATTTCAGGATTCCTATTGTTTATACATGTGCTGTCTGTTGAGATTCCGCACTCATTTGTTGCACCTGATGTCCCGACAATGCACCTCCGCCCGGGCTGCGCGGCTCGCGGCGCCACATGGCGCCCACTCATACCCCCTCTGCTGCCTGGTTACTGATCCCATGAGTTGCGTTCCGGGATAACCGCGGATTCCCTGGAGTGAGATCTGCCGTGAATGACGTGAACTATTAGAGCTAATCCACAGGATCGCCAAATGCAGTCAAACATAATATATTCCTTACCCGATGGAGAATCCGGTAAGTGAATTTTGGAATGTAACAGGCTACATCGGTGTGCCCACAGTTGTTTCATCTAACAATACACAATTGCCTATTTCAGGAACTCCGCGTGGATACTTAAGCAAGGGCTACCTTGCGCTGTAACCCAACCAACACGAAGAACTTCCTCTCAATGAACTTCCTCGTTGCTCTGCTCGCGTCCTTTTTGGCCGTTTCCGCTGCCAATGTGGGTGTTATTTCAGCTCTGCCGTCGTTCCCAACACTGAAGACTCTTTCAGCCCGTTGGCGACATAGGCGGACGCACCGCCGCACTCGAGGCACGTATCGTACGTCCACCATCCCAGACCATCCACCTCATCGAAGAAGACTGACACACCTAGGTCCCGAAAAGCTGCGATGTCCTGCCCTTCCTCCTCTGCGACGGCGGCATCAACCAAGAAATCGCGTGCGGTCATGCATGGAGCTGCCCCGGCAATGGACTACACCCCGTTATTAACAACGCAACCTGCGCGGCGCAGTGTGTGTGCGAGATTCCCTGCCCGTGAACATGGATACGATCGTGGAAATACCTGATATTGTGGAGTGGGAGCAGTAGCGTTTGTGATGGGGTTAGATGTCGACTTGGTTTACTACCTGCCTTGCCTACCTATTGTTCAATTTTAATATGCGGCGTAACCATGCCTTCGTTGGAGTTGAGCCATGCTTTCGCATCCTTCCCCACCACGTCCCTGGCATGCATTGCTTTGCTTTCCCTAAAAGCAACCCCATTATACTTTGCGAGTCGGTTCAACGTCAAGTAAAAAAGTAAGTAAAAAAGTGGAACCCCGAACTACCCCGCGAAGCGCCGATGCAATTGGCGCCTAATTGATATTCATATATTTCCGTACCGATGGGAGTCCTAAATTAGTGTCACGGATCCCCAACATGACGTTGTCCGCATTCCAGGAACGCAGCATTTAAATAGCGGCCCGTGCCAGGAATTGCGGGAGAGGTGACAGGCATTGTGATAAAAATTTCCGTTGCAGAGATATTTTTACAGCTTGGTGGACGTTCGAGGGAGTACCTCGTCGTATTCAACTTTAGATCAATATGCAGAGTTCAATCGGCCATTTACAGTAGAAATCTGTAATGCATCCTGTCTAACCCGAATAGAACTCGCCCGTTGCGCGCCCCATATGGTAGGCACGGGAGTTTCGGACTAGTCGTTTCAGGTGAGTAAACGCAATGGCACTTGATCAGCCCACGACCTATGTACCATGAAGATCCGCACCGTCAATTTTGCGGCCGAGATCACGGAGCGACAACAGAAAATATAGAAGCAACACCAAGAAGTACTCAAGATGATCGAAGCTCTCTCCGATACGACAAATTCGGAGAAAGCATCCGCTGTATGTGAATTTTCTCGGATGTTTCGGAGCGGCGCAAAAGCTCTGCGGATCATCGTCGCACAATGATCAAATCTACGCGCAAGAAGATTAGCCCATTTCCAGAGCGAAGATAAAAATAAATGACGGGCCCTTCAAGGTTTAGATACCTGTTACATTATTTCCCACCGTTGGCGGGAGCCCGACTCGCGCCATTTATACTAAATATATATATCCGGGATTAAATTACCTCGGATGGGGGCGGATCAATGGCTTGAGGTCAGTCAGCAACAGTGAACGGTTGAACTAGAATTAAAAGAAACCCACAAATCACATAATGCCATCGCATAAAGTTCTGAATCAACCTTCAGTAAAAGCGAAATATTACCTGCAGTCCGATGCACGCGGTGGTGGTCTTCCAGCGGAACAGTTAGAGATTGGACAGCGCGCACGACGTAGAGGGCCGCTTGGTTGACTAAACATCTATCCGGAATGCTTCAAGCCAGCACGGTACCGGGACTCCGGTTGGAGTTCGGCACTGCGATGCTAGCTTGTTGGCGGAAACGGGATAGGGAGAAAAGGGACGGACCCGCAGCGAGTGCGGATCTGCGAGGACGCGAGCGACCGGGTGTGGCCTAAGCGACGGAGATCGGCCGCCGGGCTTGGACGAGAAGTGCGCAGACCGGGGGGAATGCGTAGAACGGCTGGAATGGAGTAGGATGGTGATATAGAGATAGATCTGTAGCAAAATTCGGTGCAATACACACACATAAAGAATGACCGAAATTGGCCGAGAAATGGCAAAGAAAAAATGCGCCGACGTACCTAGGCCGCCGATACCTGGTGTCGGGGTGTGGCGGTACGCCCGACGACGCGGAAATTGGGATCAGCGAGCGGGTTTGAGGTCCGTACACATGGTTCCCCAAGCAGGGGGGTGAGGAGGGGATATGAATGACTAGCCTGGGGCAAATTCAGGATAAACGGGGGCGATCTGGTGCTGAGGAAAGCGGATTAGTCGAAAAATGGTGACATTGCGAATATATGCGCATATAAGGTACCTGAACGCGCCAGTACATCCAAAAAATATCCTATCCTCTTCTAAACATTCTTTCCTCGCCCTCCAGATGAATTCGGCCCGGAACCCCTGCGATGGGCGCATGCAGTACGCGCGCCACGGCGACGTTCAGTTGGCGCCCATATCGCCACGCGAGGGAGGGAATCTAGCGCCGATTTTCGCGTTCGGGCGCGTAGAGTGAGTGGACTCGCCCAGGGGCGCCTGTGCGTTGGTATTGGGTCCAGGAAGGCAATGGGGGACGGAAGAGGCGCGGTGGTAAACAGCTTAGAATAGCGAGAGTTTGTGCCGTACAGGGAAGTTCAAAGGGCTGAAGGGGCGAGCGAGAGGACTGGAGTACACTGCGCAAGTTTGTCGTTAAGCGGTGGAGTGATGAGTTCCAGCGCACGCGAGCATTTTGATGCAGTGGCAGTAAAGGCGAGCCGACGGCGAGGCAGGAAGGCGAGGCAATGGAGTCCGTAGACAGAACAAGAGACCAGAATGAACAGCGCGAGAGGATGGTTGAGAGCAGAGGGGCGGCGCCATGTTGGCGACGATGTGCATGACTCAATGGAAGAGATCAATGCACAAACAATGATGCTATAGGGTGCCGATCTACCGGCAACTGCCGGGTGCGAAGTCCGCGCGTTAGCCCTTGAGTCTAGGACGCACGGGCATGGAATCGGCGGGCCGGGCCCATCGTGCGAGTCGGGTGCGGAGTCCGGGAAATAGGAGTGGAGTCCGCGGCGGCATGGGAGGTGACAATGGGCGGTGATTTGTGCGGGGTGAGTAAGTATGGGCCCTGGGGTAATCAGTGGTGCGGAGCGGCGGGAGAATGCGGGAGACGAGAGGGGGGCGGAGTTAATGGAAATCCCTTGGAGTCCCGTGAGACTCCTGGGTCGAGTGTGTCACATCGAGAACACGGCGGGCATCTCGGGCACCGCGAAAAAAATACATGCTGGCTCGTGAAGAGGCGCTTTTTTCTTTACTCCGGAAAAACCGTTATAATGTTCCAAGGTCACCGGATAGCAGTGGCACTATTAGCACTGTCGGCTGATGGACATTCATTCGTAGCCACGCCTCGCCACCCTGCGTCCGTTGGTATCGGCGAGAGAACTCTATTCTTGTGCTTTCTATTCTTGCGCTCGCCGCTATTCTTACATATCCGGCACATCATCCCCGACGCTGAAAGGTATAAAGAAGTATGTCTTTCTCTAACATCGCAGAAATCTTTTTGCCTCTCCAATGCATGTCAACTTCGTCCCATTCCTCGCGCCTCTGGTCGTCCTTGCTTCATTGGCCAGCGCACAATTGCAATTGTTTTGTCCCGACGCCGTCCGTTTGGGAACTCTTGCATTCTCCCCAACAACGGTCAACCCCGGCGCTGTGAGCTGCTCATTTAATGCAGGCTTCTTGCTCGTTGGTGACCAGACCCTTCCTAAGACATTCACCATTGTGGCAAATATGACGTGTGCAAACTATCTCGGCTACACCCCAACGTACCTTGATTACTACATCGAAGACACCGCCAACAACAACGGTCACGAGTACCCCACTTTGATCGCGCGGAGGACGTACAACCAGTCCGCGGACCCGCCCCTCGATATATTCACCGCCGTGGTACGCATTTTCTTTTCTTATACCTGTACATGGGGCTGAGGGCTAGCGGAAGCTTCCATCAGGCTTCTGGTTCGTAGGGGCAGAATACCAGCTTTACATGTACAACAGCTATGCACGGACTGCACCTGCCGGTGACACTGTCATTCTCGTTGGTGCAGTGGTCCGGTCGATTAATATCACCGGGTATTAAATTATGTAGTGCACAGCGCTCGCAGTGGTCAGAGATTCTTTCACGACATTGGACTTTTGTTACGTTTTGTTTCGGACGATTACTTTTGACTTTGAATATGGATGAATTTGAGAATCGAGCAAGGACCTTGAGCTTGTAAGAACAGCAACGAATGACTTGTGCCCCATTTCAGGCAATTGCGGCGTGTTCAACCCCTGTTCCTCTCGGACCATGATAAGGGATTTTGTGCACCTGCTTTGGACATTTGTTGAAGCTGTTAAATAACTTCAGAAGTCTTTGTAGACCGTCCGATAGATTTTCGGTGTCAAAGAAGTACCAGGGAGACTCGCGAATCTTTTGCCTGGACAACCTGGCTTTATTGATCGGACGGAACTGTATTTTTGAAGACATGTTGAAGTTGTTAACTATAAGGATAAGTCTTTGTGGAGTACAGAAACTCGGTCCCATACATTAGGTCCGGAAAATAGACACCAGGGAGAGTCGGTAGTTCAAATCCACACGTAGTGATGCTCTTGGCTTGCTTCAAGCCACGAAGCCAAGAAGCCAAAGCCACGGGCTTAAGCCGTGCTTCGAGGACCACAGGACCACATGGAGGCCTGTGGTGGCTCCAACCATCAATATTTTTTGCCAGGAGATTTTGGGGCTCTGATTTCATTTTTGGAGCACTTGTTGAAGTCAATAATTAGCCAGTAGCTCTTTCCGCAGTGGAAACTCTAGAAATCCGCGTAAACTCACGAAAGAAATGACGATGATCAGCACTATTTAAATTAAGTAGTTCACCATTATCGTGTCTACTGAATACACCAGCAGGCATTCCTAGCATCGGCAAAGGGCTCCAAAAATCGGCGAAGAAAATTATCTGAGGTATTAGGACAAGGTTTATATGACGGTTCCTTTGTACAAATATTATTTTCCGTGCGCGCGCTAGATAGAAACTTAAAAAATAATACAATTTACGGCATATATAGGTGGGATAGGCAATGCAATGCCTAGAAGATGTGAGATACGAAAGAAGGGTGGGCGGCCGTTGCCCCACATTTCAGTATATATATATATTGGATCTACTCTGCGGAACAAAAGTAATATCATTCATACAAATGATAGTCCTATATATTCAAGGTACTGAGCGTCAAAAACTCGTAGTGTGATGTGTCGTTTATTATCACATCGCTCAGATTATCTTTTACAAACACGCGATCCCAGCTGGATCAGCAATAGTTAGGCAGTCATATGTATTCTAGTCCACTCCAGAATCTCACCACGATATGGGCAACCCAGACGCCACAGCACCAATCTCCGCCGCCTGCACAAGCGGCTGGAGCCTTTCACTTGCGGAGATACACTACATTAGTGTAGGGGCAATATACGGACTAGCCCTTGTATATTGGCGTGTAGCTCGCAGCACAGATCTCGAACGCCGTAAATTCGTCGTACGAGATCTCGATGGCGTTCCTGAGGTTGCGGTCGCCTGCCACAATGCGTTTCCGGGCCTGTGGAAAACAATTTCGTTAGGAAGGAAATCCATGCGGCAGAGGCTTAAGTGAACAACGCACTTGCGCGACAATTTTTGGATCGGGTTTCAGCTCAAGGAGATGCTTCACAAAGCGCGCGGCATCGCTGGTTGTTTGCCTTGGTAAATACACTGACAGCACTCCGCAGCACTATTTGCACGTGGGGCTGCA
This sequence comes from Mycena rebaudengoi, assembly GCA_029282285.1. Lineage (NCBI taxonomy): Eukaryota > Fungi > Basidiomycota > Agaricomycetes > Agaricales > Mycenaceae > Mycena > Mycena rebaudengoi. Next base: position 13,214 of record JARJCX010000298.1, on the reverse strand, counting down.
TTTTGCACTGGGTAAAGTACGCCGCGAACTCAAAGGTTCCGTCGGACGTTGTCGGGTGCCACCTTAGCGATGCAAGTAACGTCGAGGTGCGGATGATGTAGCATCTCTTCGTAATTGTTCTTGAGCAAGGCAAGCCTGGAATGGTATTTCGTTGGGTCGAAGATGATGGTCCTCGGACGCGCAGAGTACTCCCAGAATGGTTTACAGACAGTGCACCATTGATACCAAATTAATACAAGAACCTATTAGGTTTCTCCACGCCTCGCGCGGCTTTCTAACTCTGGCATCGTGTTCTTTGGCATTGAGAGATATGTCCAGTCGGATTCCACCATCGATTCATGTCTAGAACGAGATAAGACAGGGGTTTCCAGTGAAAAAAGAGTCCTCACTTTCTCCGTGCCATCCTCTATGTTATCGCTACAGCAGCCGATGTATGTCGACGTGGAGGAAGAGGCGCCGCCACCGCCGCTGCTTGTCGTAGAATTCCGCCGCCGCCAGTCGAGGTCACTGTGGAGCCGCCGAAGCCGGAGATGAAGGAGATGTCGATACAGACGGAGGAGTGATCGCCGCCAATACCGCCAGCACCAGTGATTGTGGCCGCGCCCACCGTCCTCGCAACTCCAACTTCACCTGGGCTCTACCGCGTCGGCTCGGCGAATCAGCAACTTCAATTCGTCGCGCCTGTGACGATGGCGGCTGCGGTGGTGGCGTCACCGACGACCATCGCGACCAGCAGTCTCGCCTCCGTTGTCTTCCGCGACTTACGAGCGCGTGGGTCCATCACGGACACCAGACGGCAGTCGATCAACTCTGCCATTTCGTCCGTCTTGGATGAGCCGCGGTCGCGGGTATCCTCAAGCGAGCCCGTTGCCGTGGTGGACCAGACGCGCCCGCCGACGATGGCGCCATTGCCACCCAACAGCATGCCGCCGCCCAATTTCCGCCGCGGGGTGCACGACATGGGTCCTCCCCTGCTGCCGTCGTCCCCGACGCCGCCAGAGCTCATCCAGCACGCAACGACGCCGAAGTTCGGGTCGCTCCCCAACAGTACAGACAAGGGCAGCTACGTGCGCCAGCACGGCTTGAGCATTATCGCTACTCCGTGTTACGGAGCTCACCGCCCTAGTACATCGGGGCGATGGAGAGACGCGGTCCCTCGTACTCGCTTCATAGTCCGGTGTGGCAAGAGCAATGAGCGTTCATGGGGGGTCGGACATGGTGACGGTGGCGTGGCGTTTGAGGCTCATTCTAGGCAAGAATTCGGGGCGGGCCCCGTCGCGGGACCTGCAGTACTTCGCCTGGTGCATCACACTCAGCAGTGTGAGATTCGGACAAGCTTAGTAAGCCAGAAGGTTCGATTGGGCTTGCTCTGCTGCAATCCCGACGACGTACTGGGTACAAAGTAGGCTACTTAAATACTAACTAGGTACCTAAGTAACCAAGAAAGGCAATGCGTAACCGAGAAACAAGAATAGCTGCGGACAGTGACGGTTATGGGAACAGTAACCGTAACATACTTGGAGTTTGCCATGACAGCGTAACTCCATAATCCAACAAGCAGAGCAGCGCGCCAGGTTTAGAGTAGCAGAGGATCGCGAGGTCGGGAAGTTTGCTTTGTTTGGCTATCGTTGGTTAGCTGTCAATCACCTCCTGCTCTTCAACCACCACCTCGCCGCTACTCGCCTCGCTTTCTCTCCTACTCATGAAAGGGATGCCGCCCCACCTTTTGTTGGGCGCTTCTTCTTGTGAATGGAAACTTCACTGCCGAAGCACGACCTCAGCCGAAGCACGCCCAGCACCTACCACCTAGCGCCCACCGGTGGTATACAACTAGTTCTTTCCTCCCCGCCTCTCTCGTCAAGTTTCCTGTCCCAAGTATTCTCCCAAGTGCACTGTGAACGTCTGGGTGTACATCCAGACTCCTGATGCACAAATGCTGGACAGTCATCGGCGACGGTGCCACTCCTAGGGTTCGGAGAGAGTTGCAGCCGTATGTATGGATACGGTGAAAGTGGTAGTTGTGGAGGACAACATGTATGGTATACAATACTAGCGCATTATAGCTTTATCATGATACCATTGTAATTTTTGGTCTGCGCGCGCGCAGTTTTGGGGTCGCGCGCGCGCGGAAAATAATATATGTACAAACGAACCATCATAGTTTAAACTAAATTGCGAGTATCACCATGTTTGAAATTGGGACTACGAATAAAAGTGCAGAGGCGAACGGGAAAGAAATGTGGCAATGCTCAACAGAGCCCAAGAGAGGAATATATTTCTAGCCTCGACTTCGGTGTCTGGGCCGTCCATGGGGGCGAGCTGAACTGGCTGTCGGTGATGCGGATAGGATTGTAGGAGTGGAAACTCACCTGTCGAGTAAATTTCTTGATCCAGATCTCCCACGTCGACACCAGCGGCGCGACGATGCGCCGCCGTGGGCAAGACACCACCGGCTGTCGACCACGTTCACGTCGTCCGGATCCAGCGCTGCTCGGGTAGTCTCTCACCCTCACACGAGAGAGAAAAGTGGTGATGGCGTGTTCCCTCCTCCGCCTCACTGCCCAGGCACGTCCGTACCGTGACCCTGGAGCCCGAGTGCTGCTCCTAGCAATATCGGCGACCCAAATTTGGATCTTGTGGAAAATAATGTTTGCATATGCTATACCCAGTGGAAAATCTGATCCTCATACCCACATGTTGCCCCATTTGGGTACCCAAATTAACTACGCATATAGCTAGACTACGGGCCGTGTTTGGATCCAGCTGCTCAGATCTGGAACTTCAAGAACGGTCGGTGGATTCATTGCAAAGGATACAGTACAATGCTGCAGGGTTGAAAAAGGTCTAGACCGCTTTTCCGAGATTTCAGTAAATGTATTTAACATCAATATTGTCGGGAACATGGATTGTGATGGATTACTAGGGATGAACTCCATACGGTCGCCTGTAGTGTCCTGTGGCAGCCTGCGTGGGCGGAGAGTGACTCTGCGGCAGCAGCGGCACTTTTCGAGGATTTCAACGCGCCACCTCCCTGTTCTTCGAGGATTTCCTGGGGAGGAAAACCGCGATATATGCGCGCACGACGATCTCCTTTGAATTGGCCGATCTGGGCAGCGCTCACCCGGGCCGTGCCCTCAGGCAGGTCTATCTCTCGTTCCGTGCCCCCCCGGTAAACAGGATCAGAATCTCAGGCGGAGAAAACACGACTGGCGGCCGCCCACATCGACAAAGAAATCAAAATCGACATGTGTTTGCACCGAGGTCCGGACCCCGACGAATACGGTGTTCTCGTTCGCCCCTGCTACCACACCGGTTGTCCTCACAGTGTGCGTTCCGCGACAGTGAAGCAAAATCTGCGGAGCGGAGGCGGATTGCGAGAGGAGGAACATATGCAACGCCTCTGTAGAAAGCTTATCAGTTGGCGTTGTTGCATACATTCATCTGAAGCATACCCCCATCGGACTGTAGATCCTTCCTGCAGATCTCAATTTGGCCGCCAGCAATGCGGTATTCTGTATGTGGGGCAAGTGTAATTGGATTTGCCTCCGGCACGGACTGAAAATATGGATTCACGTTCTGAAGTGGCAGGGAACTATCTGTGGCGGGCGGGTAAACAACGGCGCCTCTGTCGCTCATGTCATGGCGGGAGGGTGCAAGTGTAATGAGCGAGGCGGGAGAACACAAGAAAATGGGACGTTTTGAGGCCTCCAGCAGCGCCTTTTAATGGTATAGACCAGCGCCTCTACGCATGGTTGCCCCGTCGAGGTTTGCTTGGCCGGCCTGTCGGTTCCAACTTCGCAAGCGTCAACGTCGATCTCGGGGTTGAAACTGATGGGAGGGCCGTTATTTCAAAGTATACTCTGCTTATTCTTGGAGCTCGAACGGACGCCCAAGGTCGGGATCTTTCCCCTAAGTGCGACCAGCAGTTCAAAACCCACCGTGAATCAGATAAAACTTGACAGCCGCGTACATCGGTGATGTGGCGTTCCCCAGTATTACGGATGACCTTTAGGCGCTGGTTCGAGCGTTAGATGTTTTCATTCACACTTGTTGTCTGGGAGGTGCTTACTCAACATGCGGCAGATTCCTGTGAATCCAGTGTAGCTGGAAGCGGACAGACGCAGGAGGGGTCTATTACTGACCGTCACAGAATTGGAGTCTACTGTATATCCAGCCAACCAGGTGGAATTTGACCCTAAAGACCACTGCTGCTGAACGTGAATGTGGATTCCACGTAGAGTGATACACTCAAATGAAACGCAATGAACGTGAATGCGTTGAAACTTTACAGCAGAATGGATTAACGCTGAATGATGTTGTCACTCTCCAGACGCCGCTGATTGTAACTTAGCATGCGCGCTATGTTCGTTGGGAGATCTTCAAATACTGTACCATTTCGACCAAACATTCAGGTGACGGGTGACGGAGAGCTGTGAACTGAAAATTTTTGAGGAGGGTGACGGTGACTTTACAGAATTTTGGGTCATATAAGCCACAAATCTGCCAAAAACAGCAGTCCGAGCGTCCCCTTATAGTAGTTTCTCATGCCAAGCGAGGAATGAACACCTCACAAAAAATGTTCACGACAGTGACGGTGACATCGCGTGAACCTTTGGTCGAAATGGTACAGTAGATGCTTACTGAGGGTGAGGAAAATCTTGTGCACTGCACCTGCATGGTGGTAGTCACACAACCCACGTTTCGAATTCTCATTCGTTCACTGCGTCCTTGTGATCTTGTGTAGCGCTTCTCTGCCTTGAAACATCAGAATTGCTGTGGCTGAAAGGCGATGCCTGAGATTACCGGCCGCCACTTGATCGCAGAGTGTGTACATTTCTGTTGTGCTTGACAGCTGCGCTCCTTGAACCTTTGTTGTGGTTGTGGTTGTCCATTTCATCATCGATGGTCGAATTTCTGTCTATTCTGGATTTCCGGTGGCGTCGTCGGTGGGCGGGTCTGGAAGGCCAAGCCATGCAGGAACAACCGCCAGAGTTGAAGCATGATATTCTTGCTGTGTACTTACCACCTTCCACCTCATAAATTGCTCACATTGCTCATTAGAAGTGGTGAATACTGGTTGATGTTTTGCCAATCACCATGCCATTCGCAGTAGCATAAGTTTTATTGATGATCTTATTACCTTCCGGCTACAAGAGAAAAAGAAGTCAGATCCAGGTGCTATGATAATTATCTTAAGTGCTATGGTAGCTATATCACCCTTTTAGCTATAGTCAAGATCGACAATCGGAAAGATGCTCAGCCGCTTATTGTGATCCTGATGAACCAAAAGCAAGGCCCATAATGCCCGCGCCCTTTCTTGAATCATCCGATGTGTACACACGTGCTAGGATCTCAGACTGTCCCTTCAGTAAACTGTAATAAATCAACAGTATTATTTTTCCTCCACCTATATCATTCTTCCCGCGATTTCTACCATCCTAGAGGCGCTATCCCGATGAACGAAAATTCCTTTAACGCTCACTTCAATATCCAACAATTGACCTACCTTGAAGTCGGCCTCCTTGAGTCGTCTTGCGTTCTGTTTCCCCTTGAACTGCACAGAGTCCGTCGGCGATCATAAGCTTTGGTGGTTATGTTGCCCCCAGGCATACTCACTTGACATATTTTAGCGCCGCCTCGCACAGCTGTCTTATCTATCTTAGACAAGATGTTCCAGTTGTCCCGTTTACGGATGATTGACACCTCTCAAACGCGAAACTATGATATTCTCCTGCTTGTGAATCAGTATCCAAAGCACCCTACATGACATCCCTGGAAGCAGTGCCCTATCTATATAAGAGTTTTCGAGCCTTGGATCCATGTTGACCACCACTTTTTCCGAAAACCCTCCGGTAGCGATGGACTCTCTTGTAGAAACTAGTTCCCAATACAGCCTTCGACTTAACAATGTGAGCACTGTCTGCATGTTCATGTTCAAGTTGATCTGGAATTCTTCCTAGTATGTGAACCGTGGGTCTTTTGTTTTTCTCATGGAGGACGATGCCAACAGCTTGCAGTTGCTTGTTTGACTCTTCTGGTTAGTTTACTCCTCTCTGTCTCCGGGACAAAAAATCTAAATATTTGGGAGGTGTACGATACCATCCTGAATATTGGTCTGGAGGCGTGTGCTACATAATAGAGAGTTTGCGCAAAAGCTATTGGAGCCATTTGATGGCTTTTGGGCAGTACGCAAACTAGATGGCTCCACCGTCAAATAAAGCGAAATATGACGCAAATGGCGTTGTGGAGCCACTCGCCTGCCATTTTTGCGCACGGCCCAAAAGCCACTGTGTGGCTCCAATGGCTCTTGCGTAAACAGGTTAATCCTTCTTGTAATTTCGCATCAACGCACTGAGTACTTACAATAGTATCACCATATCTGGCAAAAAAAGTGGAGTTTAATCAAGTGTTTGTATCTCTTGTCGAGGTATGGGACATTCCTCACCACAAATATCGTCGTATTGGGTATGAACGAGTCGTGAGTCCGATTCTCTGAGCCTAAACCCAGGTCTTCACAGAATGGCTGGATATGAACATGGATTCTTCGAGCTGCAAGGCTCTCTCCAAATTTGACGCAAGTGAGTGTTTGGGTCGATGGCTCGAATTTTTCCTCACAATGCGTAGTATTCTCGGGCTTGGGCATGGGTATTACAGAGAGTAGGTCCACAAATTGCTGGGAATTCACGTTTAAGCTGTCCGCTCTAAGAACTGGCTCCAACAGTTATATTGATGGTTCGGACGCACGCTTTATATGAGAGGTCCAAGAATGTTCTGGGATTCTTCGTGGTACTGTGGCTGGCGAGTTCTTCTTTCGCAATCGTCAACGATTGATTGAGCCAAAGATTTTCAGTCGACTGGCGGGGTCAATGCATGGGCCTTGAGCTCCTGGACAGAATCATTTGTGGGTGAGTCATTTAGCTGGTGTTCTTTTGGGAGTATCATGTGTGATCTTGACCTAGTTCCGCTGTCTTCCGGCATCTCCTGTGTTCCGGAAAGCTCAAACAACGTTCTGCTCGTGTGCTATTCATCCCTACTTGCTGTGGAAACTAGTAGGATATACGCTGTTAAGTCTCTCCCCACCACTGACAAACAGAGCTCAGTTATTGTGGCTTTGACAATGTGGCAAGGCTACCACCTATGTACGACTTCCTGCATGATCCTTACGGCTTATGGGGTTTATGGCTCACCAAAAAATGTCAGTTTCCCTGGTTGGAAACGCGTATCGACCCTCTCACCTTGTGGTGAGCTTCTACCGCGACGGTATGTCTAGTCACATACACCTATCGGTTATTCATGCTTACCTGTTTCAGGGGTCTCGTTCTACTTGGCCATGCTTGGTGAGTTTGTGTGCCTCTAGAAAATCCTTTTGTCACGGAAGTTCAAGGGATTTTGATCGCCGTCGTCGTACTTCAAATTGTCGCCCATGTACGTGAAATCCTGTTGTATGATCATAAATTGCTTACAGAGCTTTCACCAACTAGCCTCCGCTCCAGTCGATCGGAATCGTGTAAGTCAAGCCCTCGGTTTCCTTCTAATGAATGGGGTCTCAAAAATCAGATAGCCCCTTGCGTGTTATTCATTCCATCTTGGCCTGCCATCTCGTTATTTATGTCCGTGTCCTTGCATCCGACGAGGCGACGAACCAGACGGCAGCAAGATCCCAGATTGTGTTTGCAGGATTTCCGGCAGAAAGTGGTGGTTGGGTCGATACTGCCATATAATCGTTACAATTTGTTAAGAGAAAGAGTGGAAAATTGGGAGTAAAATGACATCGCAGCTTACACACTCTATTTGGATGTTCGCTGCATCACTGCATCTGAGGAGGACTCGGCGAGACAAATGGCTGCGACAAAATCCCCCCTTTTGCAGGGTATCCTGCAGAGAGTAGTTGCAGGGCCGATTTAGCTATATAGGACCTTCTTCCACGCTAGCTGAACAGTACGGGTGAGCCGCCTCAAGAGAGGCCCTATGGATGAAACGGGCAGGAGTTCACGCCCCGTGCCGCAAAGGAAGATTCGTGGAGGAGTCGAACGAGTGCCTATAGATATAATTCCCCAAACGGGGGTCCCTGTTTGGTCGAGGTCGGCCAAGCTTAAGGACACCCCTTGGAGCATGTCCGGAAAATTCGGGAGATCATCTTTGATTTTCGCCCGACACCATTTGGCTTTGTTTTGGGTCCGCTAAGGCCAAACCCGCCCAAAAGGTCGTTAAAGCCCGGGGAGGGTCCCTTATATGGCCGAAAATCCCGGGGACACCCCCGTAGTAAAATCGGGGGGTCGGTTCGGATCAGCTTCTTCCTTTGGACCTAGTAATTTGATCAAGGATCCACGGAGCAGTGGGGCTCTTTTTATTCAGTATATACTGCAGCGCCATTGTAGGTTGCCATCGGCACCTGATATTCATGGCTGTTGAGCACAGCCCCCCACAGCCACCAGTGGCTGGATTAGTTAAGGAACGTGAATATCAGGCTTCGACAGCAACCTACTAGGAGGATTGTGCGACGCTGCCCTGCTGTATCTAATAAGACATCTGGATCTTGAGTTCCTCCTTCCCCAGGAATTTGACCCCGGCTACCGGTCTACTGGTCCGCAACGGCCATGCCGTCGTGCTTGGAAGGTGGCGGCAGCTCCAAAACCAAACATCCTGTTCTCGGCAACATTTAAATGCAATATTTATCGAATCCTTTCTGACTGAGTAGGACAGTACAGGGTCGGCATAAGTCTACAGACGTTAACTAATTCCCAAGACCGCGATGCGTCGCGTGAATTCAGAGGTCTTCAGTTCTGGCGCTTCATTTCTCGATTGAACGACATAATCAGCTTAGTAACTGTTTTCTGGGAGCAAAAATCAAAATTCATACCGAATAATTCTCGCAGGTAAGCTCGCAGGTAAGTATAAAACTATCAGACGGTGCAACCAAAGGTTAACTCCCAGCCAAAGAAACTCAAGAGACCTATTTTGACCGCAAAAAATCGGATTGGACGATGAACTGAGGGATACAATCGCATTTGCAAACGAATGACCTAGCAATTATCAATCTACAAAGGGCAGATATGCGCGCAGCTGCCATACCCGTTAAATCCCATTACATTAAATTCAAGAATAATGCTTACTGGCCCGGGAGCGAGGGGATCGTGAGCGGGATGCAGCAGGCTGCACCGGCCGGACCTGATTGAGGAATGGAATGAGAATCCACAGACATGAGAAATGAGATGCTGCTCACAGTCCTGGGGAGTGATTAGGTATCGCATTCGTTCAGCAGTGCGGGGGGGGGGAGGATAATTAGTACTCACAGCTGCTGTGGTGCCTGTATGAATGAGTCGGTAAGCTCCCAGTACCCACTGTGAGCAAAGGGCAGTTATTGTACGTACAGGCGATCGGTCCGGTTTGGGGAGCGGCTACAGCTCCTTGGCCGAGAACAAAGATGGCAGTAACCATAGCACGATTGTTTAAACAATTTGCGTCTAGACGCAAATTGCCGTTTAAACGCGTGTTTAATCTAAACATGTTTAACGCAAGCGGTGCACGGGACCGTGTTTAAACGGGACGGTTTAAACACTATTTAAACCGACAAAAAAGCCAATTATACACCGTGGCTCGAACTTGCGACCTCATGTAAGAGGCGTGTACCGTAAGCAGTAGACGCCATAACCAACTAGCCCAAAAGGTCCTTTGAGTATTATAATTTCGGATGCCCTTTCTATTGGCACGGAGCGATTAGATATGGGCCAAATGGCAATAAAAATATTAATGATGGAGTACAGAGCATTAACTATCAGCTTCTCCTAATAATATATTCAGGCACGGGTGCTCGACTCTTGGATTAAACAGATGCTCAATTTGCTCTTGATGTGTTTATTCCCTCAAAATACAAGTTCTTATATAAAAAGGAGACTCTAGCCATACCGGGCTAGACTCTGCTGTTGGATAAATATCTGTATGTGATGCCATGCCAGTTAAATATAACCAGTGCTCACAAGGAGTCACAATTAGTAAGCAGGTCATTGTTTTGCAGGCTTGAGCGATTTGGAAGCAGGTGCAAGTGGACTTGCTAGAAACCAATGACTCAGTGTAGTCGTCAAGGCATTGTAGATTTGAGTCGCTTCATTCAGCTTTTGAGGGACTGCAACTTGAGTTACATTAGACACAATTCAACTTCAATGTAGCTCAACCACACATAATGCAATATAAAGGCAACGACACAGTCCAGTTGTTAAGAGCGTGTATGAGAACTCTGTGTTCCCAGCATGAAGACCTGGGCATTAGAGGTTGGTGGGTCAAGGTAGTTCACCGAAATTTGGGAGGGCTCAACTTCTAATGAAGCTGAGGTTGGACTTGCTCAGTACCCGTATGTTGCTCTATGGGACCACTGCGGTTATACCTCTTCCTTCCTTCCATTCTTCTTTCCTTCCTCTATAGAGTCACATAACAGGAGGTGGACAGTTGTATTACAGCATATTAAGATACTCAGTTTGATGGTTTAACATGTTCGTAGGTAAGTTAGAAGACATTAAAGCTGAAGTAAGGTGGAATTAATGCAGGTCCAACCGCCCAGGTGGTTGAATTTTGGTTGAACTAATTGACCCCATTATCCTACATCCTTCTTGTCAAACAGCAATAACCGCTCCACTGGTGCAACATAAATTCAGGATATTGATTGAAACGTGTTCTGAGTTTGAACATCTACCATTAAAGCCCAGAAACATACTCACAATCAGTCAATTGCAAGGTGGGATCACTGTACTGAACAACAGTTTTCCTGTCCTTGAGTCCATACGAATCTGAATCTTCATTTTCAAACAGCAGTGAACAGTTTGAATAGCCGCTTTTTGGGAAGCTTGTGGCTTCTAAAATCACGGCCTCGGCAATATTTTGGTTGAAGCTGAAAGTGGTGTAACCTAAAACAGTGTTCAAGTACCTTCGTCGAAAGCGGGTTTGGTTCAACTGAGGGTGGTGCTCAGCAGGTGTCAATTATTCATCTTGTTCTGCCATCTTCCCCAGCACTCAGTAAATTGATTTGCCATGTAATTCATGTTAAAACCCTTCACTAACAGTTACAGTGAGGACCAGTGATTATCCCTTTCAAGATCGGATACAGGGTCTGGCCAAAATTTGAAATGTCGGCCACCAAGGTGAGCGCAAAGTCTGGACAAAACTGAGGACAATGTGGCCACCACAGATTAAAGTCCGGACAAATGGGCCAAGTCACCAGAGGTCAGAATCAAAGTCCGGACAAAGAGATCTCGGATGACTTCGACCATTGATGGACACAATAATTGCCTAACTTGTATGAACATGAACAATGTAATTCAGTCCAATGTGCTGGGTTCCTTGCAGCGTAGAAATTCTTATTTGCTCCCGGTTACCACAACACTGAACTCCTCTATCTGTGATTAGGATTATGAAACCCATTCGAAATGACGACATTCTGCTTTGCACACTTACCTTCCAACTCCATCTTGACTGTTCTTTCAGGACCATGTGAAGATTGGGGTGTGCATTCTCTTTTTTACGTGAAATGCAAAGCAATACGGCTCAAAATATCCTTCGCAGCTCTTCTTGTTCATTTTGAGTGCTGATTTCCCTACCCATGCCGCCCAAAAAGACAACCAGCCTTTTACCCAATTCTACTTAATACAGTGGGCCCAGTCTGGAGGGGTTGCCGTTTATTTAAGAACAGTCTTCACCTTTGTTCTTACATGCGTCCGCCTCGTGGCCCATCATCAAATACATAATACAGTAAAAATTCAGCCGTTGGGTGACCATCCAGCAACCGGCACCGTGGCGGTCAACATTTGACCGTCACGTCATTTGCCCGCAGTGGGAACCAAGCTTGAAGCTCAACGGCAGAGATTTCAGCTTGGATTGCATTGAACTTCTTATTCTCTGGTTATTGAGCTCTCAAAACCTGCCAGTGCAGGTCTACTACAGCTATTAGGTTTGTAAGTGGAGCTCCTCAATGGATACTTGTATCAGAACGAAGGCTGTATCCTCTGGCAATTTTCAGGCTATACAAACATATCGAAATTGCCTGTCTATATTTTGTGCTCGTACATCACAAGGGACCTTCAATTTTGTGATCAAAAACACCCGTTAGGTTGCTTCCAGAAGGAACGGTGTGCATTATTTCGGGAAACCCTGGGCCGTGGCTCAGGGGGATATAATCAACTCGAGATTTTCAGGATTCAGGCACTCTGTGTAATACAGGACATCTAAGAAAAGATAAGCCAAGAAGAGTAACAGAATTTTGGAAATAATCATGTTGCAGGGGTGGGCTATAGCACACCAACTGTCCCACTGAATATAATCATGCCTTGAATCAGTGTCGACTACACAGCGTAAATATCACGAATGCACACACAGTTCTCTCTGCTTAAACGGAGTCATGGTCATTAACTAGCATTTCACAGGCCTGCGGTCAGGGCATAAGATATATATAGTATTACACTGAAAATAAATGAAATGAAATTGCCCGTACCTTGGCCTTGATATCCCAGCCCTGTCTTTTCAGGCAGGTCTCGAAGGTCTCCAATCATTTGGATCAATTGTGCCAGATACATAGGATTCTCTAAGCTTGTTAATGACAATCATGACACAATGTCCGTGGCTTGATGAGGAAGGTCTCATCAATATTTCTGAGCACGGTTTTCGCCTGCTGCTTAATCCAAGAGTCGAGCATCTTTGCCTGAATATCATTGGGGAGGCTGATATTAATGCCTTGTACTATTTATTGCCCTTGGAGCCCATATCTAATCGCTTCGCGGCCAATGGAAAGGGCATCCGAAATTGGAATATCCAAAGGACCTTTTGGGCCAGTTGGTTATGCTGTCCACTGCTTGCAGTACCCCTCTTACATGAGGTCGCAAGTTCGAACCACGGTGTGTAATTGGCTTGTTTGTCGGTTTAAACAGTGTTTAAACCATCCCGTTTAAACACGGTCCCGTGCGCCGCTTGCGTTAAACATGTTTAGATTAAACACACGTTTAAACGGCAATTTGCGTCTAGACGCAAATTGTTTAAACAATCGTCCTATAGATTCTTAAGATGGCGAGAAGAGCAGCGGAAAACAGGTTGCGGAACATTGTGTGAGTGAAGTCTTTCGTCCTGAGCCGCCGCCTTTATAGACCTAAGTGACCCTTGGGGTAAATAAATCCCATACGGGATGCGACTGGAATGCAGTCATTTTATCCCTTTAAGGGAGTAGGCCTAACTTA